>QVRM01006301.1:72500-195840 GCA_003439945.1 Dermanyssus gallinae
TCTCTTTCAAGGTATCAAAAAGCTGCCATGCATTATCGAGCTTATTATCGAGTTGGGAACGAACGCGGCTTTAGAAGGCTCGTCAGTTCCACGCTAGTTTCAATTAGCTGTCAGTAGCGTATGTACGACATGCATTCCCGAGACCTCCCATATCAAAGCAGAACAAGTGGCGATTACTTAATTATGCATTGCTTTTTAGGAAATGTCACAAGAGTCTACTAACGTCAAAATTTGTTATACTATGACTTGAGCTACACATAAATAGAAATCCGAAAATTATCGCCCGTGTGCAAGAAAAATACTTATACATGCGTTTTGCGATAGCAGACATGCCAAATAAATGATAAGTACGGGTGAAAAGTGTACTGACCCTAATCCGCAAAAGACGACATGTAACCCGGCACTGCTGAGAATCATATTTTAACAATTTATGCGATATAAAATCTTCTTCTAGCTTCCAGACAGTTTGGACCACACACACGTATATGTCATATCCTTATTTACTTGTCAGTTACCAATCGAGTTTACGTAGCCTCAGGGAAGCATAAGCAGACTGATTGTATATACCATGATCGCGACTCTCCCGGAAATTTCTATTCCATCCTACCGACACGACGTCACCTGACTTGAAGGGACAAGTCACCTCAGCGGTTCGGATAATTCGGCCTCCATTTTCCCACGTTCCTAGTACTCTCCTCGTTCCCAGACAGATGTTGTAACTGTTGCCTTCAGTAATCCCCACTTGTCGTACAAGTTCGTGATTGCGCAGTAGGGCCCTGGAAATGTTTAAAACAACGTACTCTACCGTTTTCACTTTTATGCCACATTTTATAAAGTAAAATAGGGTCAGAGGCTCTATAGTCTTATCCAGAGTCTGATAGGCAGCATTTGTATGCAGGTCAGAGTCAAAAATGCGATCGCCGCTGTAGATGCACCTGTCTTTCTCTGTGCGCTCTACTGTTGAAATGCTATATATACATTAGGTGGATCAACTCGTTTGTAGCATGAATACACACAATACACCGGAGACAAACCGCGTACATTTTACTGTTCAGCATAGTTCCCTCGACGCTCAACATACGTTCCGTCCAACGACCTTCTAGATATTCAGAATATGGGGGATGCTCGAGAATTTGTAACTTCAGCTCGCGTAATTTGGCGTTATGACAATCATTTGGCGTTATGAAAATATACATGTGGGCGGGTGCACTTTCGTAGTTAAACAACACAGTCCTCTTTCACCCTCACAGCGCGCCGTAGTGATATGATGCGTTTTCCAGATGGCCCAAGAGTATTGCGTAGTACTCCCCAGTTATCGCGCGTCCTGTAGAAGGGTAGTCAATCAATAAAAATAGCTTTTGTATCTCAGAATATGGTCGCCAAAATGTTTCCGGCCGAGCTGTGCCTCTTTACTTAGTGGGAGGTCTTTTGCCGCGTGCAGTCCCCGGCCGGACGGTATCTTTTCGTTTTGGGAGTGAAGTTTGGATCCGAGTTTTGCCGGCGGCTACGACTCGGCCCAAAAATCCTGCGCGTTTTGCTTCAAGAGTTCAAAATTGCTCTCCGAAATTGACACGGAGCATGCGAGTTTTTGCTCAGTCGTTAGCAGTAGTTCCACCTCATTTAAATTTTTTCCTTGCATAGTTGTTGATTCAATGGTTGTGGTAATGCGCCATAGCAACTCCTATCTCTTATGCTATCGCTTCGTGCACTTTCAATTGGCGGTCAGTCGTCACGAGTTTATAGCACTGTTTCTAGCACTGTTTTCTCATCCGAAGCTGTGTTAGGCCGTTCAGAACGTCGTTTTTGTCAATTGCGTCTAATTTGGTTTTTATTTCCTTTGCAGTTGAGTCGTCAAAAAATGCTTTGCCACAGCACGTACTCGTTCAGCTCCATTGTCACCGGTGGGCCTGACATGTTACAGTTGCGCGACCTGCTACAAACGCAACTGAGAACGAATAAAAAAAATTGGGTTTTATTTTCCAAGGAGCGTCTCTCTTTGGCGCTATAATCGGCATGAGCCTTGTAGAGAGGCGACGCTACAAACTTTTTGATCTACCTAGTATATATACCATAGGTGCTAATCATGCTGTCGCGATTTGTGGTTGTTTCTGTGTTTTTTGGTTGTGACCATTTTGCTGTTTTATTATTATTATTACAATTGTGAGGTGTGACCGTGTACTCCATGTTTTCTCCTAGCTCCTAAATACTAGTCCATGGAACCGACAATACAACCGGCGTTTCCTCGGCACACTGCAAGTGACAGCAGTTACATACTATAAAAACTCGTCTTCGCGCCGATTGCCTGTGAGATCTGTAATCCGTTTGCCCAGCTCACTGATGAATCTCTTGGTTGCCTTGCTTACCGGACCCATTGTTTCCATATATAATATTATTAGTAGTATTAGTAGTAGTATTTAGATTTTATCTAACGTACTAAGCTACCAATTAGCACTTGTCAAGGATTTCCAAACGGTGACCCTCGCGCCTTTGCGTGAGGGCATTTGTGGGAGCGCACGGCGATCCCTACTGCGAGAGCGGCTGCCTATCACCGCAGTGGCCAGCATTACTCTAGCATTCTCGTAGACGAAACGCACATCAATAACAATTGTGGTGTCAGGCAGCAGCAGTGCCAGGCAGAAATTAGGATACTGCTTTCACCCTTGTCTCTAGTAAAAGGCGCGTACATAGACGCGCCGCAATGTCGTGTGTGAACGTATAGACGTCCAAGATAGACGCGCAAATGTATCGTCGCTATTAGGATCCGACACGTCACGCCGTCAGTATGGGCGATGTGAAGTGATTTTATATTGAAGAGAGACGAAGTAGCAGAACCAACAACAGAGACAACGACGAAAGCAACAACAACAACAACAACCGCAACAATAACCACACAGACAACAACAACAACAATCAAGTTTGCCTCCGCAATTTGTTTGCTGAATCGTGACACTCGTGGGAACTTCATGGGGGCTTCGCTGTTACCGCTAGACCTGCCTGCGTTTGCTGCTTCTACGAGCTGGTTGATCTTCACCAGGCGGCGAAAGCCGGCGACTCAATAATAAATAGCGTTAGCACGGTCAAGTGTACCAGTCGGTAGCTGCCGGACAACCGTTACGTGTGAATGATGGTGATGGTGATGATGACGTCGATGGTGATGGTGATGATGATGTCGATAGTGATAATGCGCGATACGAGACGGTGAGGTTTAGCAAAGAAGTTGTTTGAAGCCGGCTGAAGTCCGACCGACCTACCGAAGTGCCTCTCTCTCTCTCTCTCTGTCTCGCGCGCGGGTCGTGAGCTGTTGCCCAATCGACTCATTCATGAGGACCACTCACGCACCCCGAGCGGGCCAAGGCCCCTCAAGCCTCGTCAACAGCAGCACCGCGAGCACAACCGTTCTACACTTTGAACGGTCACGGCGGCTGCGGCGGCAGCTCAATGCATCGACCACGGTCTCGTTACGCACTCGATTTCGTTCTCCGGAGAAGCTTCGACTGAAAAGACTGAAAAGAATGAGAATTTAACACGCATATATATGTAGTAAGAATATATATATATATATAGATATATATAATACTTATATATATAGATATAGTATATATATATAGATATGATATATATATATATATATATTATATAGACGATATATGTAGGACACATAGGAATTTGTCTTTATATATTATATATACATTTATGTATAGATATATATATAATCTAATATTCTATATCATAATATGTATTATATTATATATATTATATATAGCGGTAGGAACGAGTGAGAGAGATGAACGGGAGGCAGTCGGATTATGCGAACGTCTTCGTCGACAAATCGAGAATACGTCTCGCTTGAAGGGTAAAGGCGTCATGTCATCGTCGTGTGAGTGAAGTTGTTTCAGCTGCTGTCTGTCCACTTTGGGTTAGCGCAGTTGAAAACGTTGCCGGCCGGCACGGCGTTATACGTCGCATCGACAAAACGTCCATCCATCGCGAGCTATCGGACTGCCGCGCATACGTTAAAGCGGGATATTTTGAACGGATGTGCGAATCGCCCGCAATAACATTGACGCCGAGCTGCTTGTCTGTCTGTCTGCTTGTTGTTGTTGTTGTTGTTGTTGTTGGTGTTGTTGTTGTCGTTATGGTCGCGAACGACGTATCCTCACGTACGCATTCATCCATCAGCATATAGGCCGTATCGGGGCTGGCGTCTGGGTTCCTCTAACAGAGTATGCACAATTCCATATCCAAGGTAGGGGGAGGGGGGGAGGGGGCGGTGCTTTTTCTACGGGTAGGCTATTCCTTTCAATGTATACTATAATAAATGTATGTAGTAAACGTATCTAGTAGTTTTAGGCTCATTTATTCTGTTGTGGTACAGAGCCCCGACTCATTCAATAAAATTAGCAATGGGCAAGGAAGAGACCGAGTAACCTGTTTGTATAATCAAGATTCAACATTTTAAGATATGCTCATGTAATTGTAATGCCACATGAAATTAAAACTAAAGTACTTAGTATTGGGATTTTATAGGGATTAAGTAATACAATTTTAATGGAGGTCACAATAATCCTGTAGCACGATTTGTGGGTCGAATCCTCAAATGAGTAACACGGTCCGTGTACGAAATTCTACTTCTCTCGAGTGTAGCATCAGGTGCCTTTGGCAGTAACCAACGAATATTTTGTCATACCTTGACTTATCTATGTGTGTTCCGTGTAACTGCCTGAGAAACGGCACAACTTCAAAATTTGCGCTAATTACAGTTACTATTCTCAGCGATTATACACGACTCTGCAACCGGCTCTTGCTTGTGTTGGGTTGTGTACGCCTTGCTGTTATCTGCCGCAATTTGCTTACATTTATCTGCACATACAAGTCCTTTGGTGTTTTTGTTCTGTCTTACAATTGGTAAATAAACCAGCGATTTTGTTTTTTATTAAAATGTGGTCGTTAAGCAGAGCGTTCATCTACGGTTACGTGCCAATGACATATAGTATAATAAAAGTAATATTTTTCATTTAATTTTTTTCTAAATTAAATTCTAGTCTTTATTGGAAAGCATGAGCCGTTTTATGAGCTTGGTTACTACTACTGCTACTACTACTACGCGAGAAACTATATGAAACTGATACTTTACGAGCTTTGAACGCAGAACAGCAACAGGAAGAGTCCATTCGCTTGGGGTTTCCTCCTCTTTGTCGCCTCTTTCATATCAGCGCTCACGGCAACTTCTTTGTGTCTTTGCTAGTCAAGGGCCAGCCGCTACACGAACCGACCACGCTGGACACCATCGTAGACACAATCGATCTCGGTGGGCGAGTGTTGAAGCTTTGTTGCAAACCGCTGTTTAAACAACAGAGTAAGAGTGGGGGGGAGAAGAAGGGGGGGAGGGGTCATGACGAAGGCTAGTGGAATACATCGGGAGTAGACCGCAGCCAATTCTGCGCGGTTGTGTTTGCTGCTGCTGCTGCTGCTGGGGTGATGTGTGACAGTGTCAAGTGGGTGCTGGTGTCCATGTCGCTGTGCGGTGTGTGTGTGTTTGAACACTGTAACTACCACAGTCAGCGTTGCCCCTGCCGATTCCTTTCGGAACCGTTCTTGGTACCGCCCTGCTGTAGTAGACTTTGTCGTTGTTGTTGTTATTGTTGTTGTTGTTGTTGTTGTTGTTGCTGTTGTTGTTGTTGTTGTTTCTGGTCCATTGGTCGCTCAGTACGTCGAGCTAATCGGTAGCACCATCAACAACAGCAATAGCAGAATCGACAATGCCGACGACAAATGATGCTACGCTCACAACGTGCAGTATCACCGATAACAACAGCACACAGCAACAAAACAACCCGAACAACAATACCATTATGAGCAACAACGACAACAACAACAGTAGCAGCAGCGGCAACAACGCCAATAGTAGGAACAGCAATATACAAACAACAATAACAACTACGCCACCAACAACAGCAGCGGCAGCGGCAGTGGTCGAACGGGCAAAGGATGTCCCCTGACCGTTCAAACCATTTATCAGTAGTTGCCGCCCGCTATCTGCTGCTGCTGCTGGCTAATCAGTACAGCAGCAGTGCGGCATTATCGAGAAGGCGGTGTCATGTCTTTATTCCTCTCTCTCTCTCTCTCGCTCTCTGTTCCCCCTCTCGTTCTCTCTTGACCCCCCTTCTCTCTCTGCTTCCCTCTCACTCCGTTTTTTTTCTCTTGCGGTACGTCGATCGCATCGAGCAGTTGTCACCACTGACAAACCGACCGCTCGACCACAGTATGCGTAGGGGTTAGGGGACACCTCGGGGGCACCCCCGCCAACATGGGGCGGCGGCGCAAGAGGCGCCGTCGACATTTGATTTTGACCGCTTCGCCAGATTAGGACCCTTCGTGCACCGAGCTGGCCTAGGGCCGACAAAGCACGTCCGTTCGTTATGCTGCATGTGCATGATTGACGTCAACGTGACGCTACCAGCTAATCTTCGTTCACGTGCTACGGCTACGTTTATCTGCATCGACGCATCTTACTCGTTCTACTTCTGGTTTGATTTCTTTGATTCAACTCGGTCTTTATGTTTCTGTTTATTGGTTTATCAAGCATGCAAACAGACAACATTGTCCCATGTGCCTGCTTAATTGAATGCTGAGATCAAACGTAGTCGTGTAACAAAGCCTGGGAGCGCCGTGGTGGATGCAAGAGGAGTCAGAGTATCGTCACCATGGTGCTCTTTAGAACCAGGGTCTTATATTGTCAATATCTAGAACCAATGAGATGACTCGGCGGGTCGGAGACTTGTGTGTTTGGCCTATTTCCTATATACATTTACAGGTCTAGAATCATATGTATTACCTAGCATCTGCTAGCATAGGACGAAGAGGGGCCTAAATTATGGCAGTTAGAGATTTCTCATGGACTTTTAGACAGGGGGATTTCTTTCAGACCTGAAAGCGCATCACCCCGCAGACTAGAGTATAGTACGCGTACAGCTCGGACGCTACAATTTCCAACAGAGTGGTGGGTAGGCACTGATATGTAGTGCACCAAAACGGTACGGGAATTGAGCATGCAGCCCATCACCTGGGCGGCAAAAAGTAGAAAAAGAAGACATTTCTAGAAACGGATACAAACAATCACCTAGATATTAAAAACAGGCGCCGGAAAGAGGAAAGAAAAATACTGATTGGTGATATCGGCAGGTTGGAAATGATCAAAAACCCTGTAGTGTCGACATATCAAGTCAACTGCTATGGCAATATATGCAGGGGCTAGAATTCGACTAATAAACTTTGGGGTCTAGTACAACCCGGCGAAGAACTTACTTTTCCAATGGGGGATTTAGCCAACCCTCCGTCCGAAGTGTTGGAGTATACCGTGACAAATTCTGCTGGGGTGATATGTGACAGTGTCAAGTGGGTGCTGTCCTATGTCGTTGCGCGGTGTGTGTTTGAACGCTGTTACTACCACAATCATCATTGCCCCTGATTCATTTCGAAACCATTGTTGGTACCGCCCTACGTTATAATTGATTAAGTAAGAAATATATTTTTTATATAATTCTATTTAGTGTATGCATAACGTGTATAGATTCCTTATACTTCCAAACAATGATATAAGTTTATACATTTTATAACGTAGATGTACAATCTAGCTACTACGCAAGATTAGTAGATCTCTTTCATACATTGCAGCCATAAAGCCACATCCTGTTGGCAAAACCACGAGTTGTTATTTGCACGGTTTGCTGACATTTTATTGATTAGACGTATGAACGCCAGCACCAGGTTGTTAGTGTTCTAATGTCGCAGTTTCTGAACTCGTGTCACGGCTTCGAGGTATGCTACCACGGCGGTATAAGTTACCACTCTGGGTACAGTTCTGTACATTGAGCGGACGATTAAGAGAGGTCTTCAGATCGCATTGCCGGTTGCCCCTTATTGGTCGCAACCACAACTAGTCGAACAGACGGCGGATTCTCTATTTAGCTTAAACATTTTGTATATTTTATAACCAATTTTACCAATAAACGCACGATACGTAGACGAAGAAAAGCCCGTGTACAGCGTCCCATTTAAAGTCGAGGAATGTTCTGGAAATGACAAAGGTAACACTAAGAGCAGACACAAGAATGTAAGTAATGCTAACAATCATAATGGCCGCGGTGGCAGATGTATGTAGGTGCAAAACCTTGTCGCTTTTAGTAGTAACCTAAACCAGTAGACGTTTAACGATCACTCAAAACATTTGTTAAACTAATAACAGTCATTACCGAATGGACTAAGTAAATATGAACGGTAATTCTGACGTCTGTATTATAAGTGACATTTTAAAAGTGACGCGGTGTGCTGACTCTTCATTTTAATGCCTGTGGTGCCACAAGTATGGGTGAGCACAGCCACAGATTAGACTTCCGTAACTCTTTAATGTCATACGGAGAGATGCAATTCTAGAAGAAGTGATGAGGAAACATCGGCCATGTGGCTCATAGTCAGGCAAGGTTATAAAATACGCCACTTAACGTGAGGCACAAAATCGACACTACGATAAGAGGCATGCATCCAGCTAGGTGACCCGTTAGATCCTGCGTTATCTTGCTTAGGTATATCACTCCTCCCGTGGGTCTGGGCAGAACTTCACAACAAGTGTTATCATCGAAGAATAGGTTATTTTATAGAATCGTCCAGAATTGAAAAGCATTTACCCACAAGGCGCGCACTCTGCGTATTGAGATGCAATCATTGCCGAGACGCCACCGTGCCCTACGAGCATCGCCCGCGTTGTCGTGCCCAGAAGAATTAAATGCCTACGACAAAACTAGCAAAAAAAATGCTAAGTCAAGTTCTATACAATGATTTACCTAGATATGAGCAAGCTCCCCTACAGGCGACGGGGTTTGGGGATCAAAAGGGTTACTCATTCGGCCGCGCCCGCTACGCCGCTGTCGGAAATTAAGAACGAGGCAACCAAACAAGCCGATCATGCTATCGGAGGTGTGCTAGACTGAATTATTACAGTCGTATGCACTGTAGCGTTGCTTCGATGGGTCGCAGAACACACAGACTCAGAGAAACGTTCCTATGTAATATTGCAAGAAAACGGAGAAAATCTGGGCGCCGTGAACTGAGCCAACAATTTGGTTATTGTTTACACCGTATTGTATCGTATTATGTGTACACCTGGTAATAATAATTATAATAATATTCATAATATTTTTTCTTAAATAGGGTATTATTATTATCATTATGTACATGTATCACAATTACTATTATATTAATAATATAACATCAATGTTATTGCTCAAGTGTTGCTGACCACTCAACATCATCTTGGCGTTGCCTCTCTGAAGCTCCAATGACACCCTCTGTCGGAGGAACGCGGTCGATCTTGGCCCCGCTGTAGCCTCAAAGAGCTTCTTCCCAAGCCTTTTCGTCAGTTTGAGTGCATCCATGCCATAAACGCCAGATGACTCCAGACCAAACGCCATTACCACATGGTCCTCAAGAAGATGCGCGTATAGGCGCCGTTTGTGCATCTCCCGTTGGTGCATGATGTGGCCGACGCCCGCACTGGCTAGTGCACGATATACGACGGCGTACGTATCAGAGACAGTGACGTCCCAAGCCAGCGGCCGATTACGGTCCCAGTCCCGGCCGGTAAGGCCATCCGGTCGACGCCTGTCGTCCCTCTGCAATCCACCAGGTTCCAGCGTGACGCGGTAGCCGGCTTGCTTAAAGGCGCGCCCGAGGAATAATATAATAATAATAATAATAATAATAATAATAATAATAATAATAATAATAATAATAATAATAATAGTAATAATAATAATAACAAAACAACAGCAAAATAGTCACAACCAAATCACGGAAACAACCACAAATCGCGACAGCATGATTAGCACCTACGGTGGTAGAGACAGCAATAAGCCGCAACAGCACCAAAATGAAACAGTCACAATCACAACAGCAACAATACCAATAGTCATGTAATCGATCCCCATGGATCGTCCGATGTCGTTTACTACCATTAATCTTAATATAATTAATATTAATACCTGTACCGGGTAAATTTGTCTGACATATTTATGGCTCTTGTTGTCGGCGGAGACAAAGCAAAACGACATTGGTGGCACAAACAACAGCAGCACCAGCATCAATTGTCACAACAGCAATTTCATCTGCACCAACAACAACAATAATAACAAGCAATGAAATAGCATGCTACATCATGAAATTGTCCTCTATAGAGTGTCGGTCGTGCGGCGACAATAACAACAGGCGACCGTACACAGTTGCCAGCCGAGACGGATCAGAGGAGAGGGCGGGTGTCCAATGCACCCAGTCTCACACGGCCATTGTCCGAAGCCGTCTATCCGAAGCGCAGTTTCGAGGCGTTTTGTCATTTGTCCGGCACTGCGTGACACTCACGTATTTGCCGACTTGGCCAACTCTACCTGTCTCGGTGTATTGGACACCTGCTGAACCATCTATGCCGTATATATATATATATATATATAACACAGTGCCCTGGCTAAAGGAAAGACTGACATTATTAAGGAATAAGAATAACTTATAGTGACAAAACGAAAAATTGTATTGTTGGCTTTCCAATATACATCCGTCCATTCCACGGTCGTTTTGTACTAGTGTTTGGTGGTGTAGCTTGGTGAAAGTTTTCTTTTAAAATCCTGGTTACTACCCTGGTGGATGTCTAACACCAAATATCAATTAATGTGTTACTTGGTTAAAATCATCTTTCAACTTGTGGTATTATATATTCTAGAGAGAGAGAGAGAGAAAAAGAAGGTGATACAAATCAGTCACCCCTTTTCTGCTACAAACTACATAGAACTACTAAGTGCATGTGCAAGCAAAACAGGGTCCGTTCGCATGGCGTTAAGACTTACTGCTAACAGTTTTGGCAAAGCTGTGCGCTTGTGCAGGCGTCTGTACTGACGAAGGAGAAAAGCATGCAAAATTCGACGATTGCCGAGCAGCTATCTCTATCAGATTTCTGACTGCGGTAGGTGTTTAACCGACTGATATTCATCGCTGGATATTCCATACGTTTGGTAAGCTAAAACACATCTGAAAAGGTGGTGGAGCTTTAACTCGGACGACGAACTAAATGATACCATATGGGACTGCTGGCTCTTGTCACTCCCATATGTTTTAACTCTCAGCGTAGAAACAGCAATCAGGTCAACAAGAGAAGGTAAATTATAGTGGAACAACTAAGTGTAATCCACGAAAGGGTCCATTTGTTCTAGACGTCAGTATTTGCTGTCTATGCGCGTGTGAGCAGTGCAGTGCGTCTTTCCGCGTCCGCAATACAACGTTGTCGACAAATTTCTAGCATCTATATTTGGCATACCTAGACTGTTGTTTTCGTTTGGTCAACGACAATTATACAGACGACGACGAGGATGATAATGATGATCATGATCATAGTGAGAGTGATATTGATAAACAAAGGCAGTAAAGAAAGAGGCACCCAGCACCGGGGATATAGGGAACCCGAGGATGACGCACCCAAGATGTGCGGGGGCGCACACTCAATCAGTATAACGTTCGTCGTTGTGTGTACGTTATATACGTGCAAACTCGTAAATGCACGTGTGGATATCTGTATGTACATACAAGCTAATGTATGAACAACGAGTATGAACAACGCGTACACAAGCGTGTTGATAGGTCTTGGGGACGTGGACACGTGGCGGCGTGGTCTAGGGGACTAGTGGGGCGCTAGTTATGGTTGTCATCTACCGGGATGTCGCCGGTTCGATCCCTGGCGTTGGTCGAATTTTCTATGAACGATGCTCATTGAGAATAGATGGTGAACCATACCGCTCAGAGCCAGCGGCCATGCTGCCACAAGGACAGTTGTGAAAACTTTAGATATCTTAACATGTCCGGCCCTCGGTGCATTGAAGATATACCTCAGGTTAAGTCCCAGAGAGCCCGTAGGGGACGGATGATAGTCTCGGTGCACCTTAAGCTTTTTCGCGCTGACCCTCCCGACATGTACGTCGTCCACGGGTTTGCTTTCGCATTGCTTTTTGTAAGACGGGACCCTCATATACACAAATGTGCAATGGTGGGGCTCGAACCCGTGCTGCACTATGTGCACCTATGTGGTCCGGTTGCGAGGGCGCACGCGAATGTACCACGCTCTACTGGTAGGTGCACCTACCAAGTACGCTCCAGAGCACTCCGCGCACTTAGAGCACAGAACTCCAACAACAACCCTAAAATTAAACCACAACATCAGCAAAGTTAACAATAGCAAACAATACGACATCACTAAAGTGAACAACAACATAAATGCATAACAACAGCAACAACCACAGCAGAGCCAACACCAGCAGCAGCAACAACAACAACAGCAAAAACAAACAACAGCAGCAGCAACAACACCAGCAACAACAATAACAACACCAGCAGCATCAGCAACACAACAACACTAGCAACAACAATAACACACCAGCAGCAACAATAACAACACCAGGAGCAACAACAATAGGAACCACGACGACAACAACAAGAACAACGACAACAACAGCAACAACAACAACAACAACAACGACAATAAGAACAACAGCAATAGCCACAACAAAGGACGTTGGTCAGCCATTCAGCGGCGTTACTAAGCGATTCTACGAAGCTCGAACGAATCTGGGCGCGGAGCTATGGAACCGAAGCAGCAGTGTGCCTCTGTGTGTGTGTGTGTGTATGTTAGCGCGCGCCTTAACGTCTATATGGCTATGACTGTGTCCGTACGGTCCGTCCATCGGTCCGTTTGTCCGCCCGTCTGTCTATCTGTCTTTGGGACGACTGACTGTGTATGAGATGGGCCTGTGTGCGTTCCGTCGGTATCCTTTTTCTCTCGGCGGCCTGTCCGCCTGCCCCCTAGTTGTGCTCCTGCCACCACCACCACCACCACCACCACTGCTCCCTCCTTCCCTCCCTCCCTCCCGACAATGACGACGACTCGTTAGCATAAGTGCCCTGGTCCGCCCCGGTCGGATCTGCCCTTAGGGCGGCAGAGATGGTGCTGGTGGTGGTGGTAGAGATGGTGGTGGTGGTAGAGGCGGCGGTAAGCAACAAAGACAATAATCGACGTCAAACTCATTGTCGTCGTCGTCGTCATCATCTCCGTTGTAGTAGTACTTGTAGTAGTGGTAGTACTTGTAGTAGAAGTAGTAGTAGTACTTAGTAGTACTTCTGGTAGTTGTAGGCAGTCAGCTACAGGTACCGGTAGTTGTAGTAGTCGTAGTAGTTGTAGTAGTCATTCAAGCAGGTAATTGACGCGGCTCATCGCTAAGTGGCTCACATTGACGCTCCTCGTCGCCGTCGTCAGCGTCGTTAGATGGGCTGCTATTGGCAATATATTTTGGCGGTTGTGTTCTTTGTTGATGGCGGTGGTGGTGGTGGTGGCGACGGCGGCGGCAGTATCTGTTCGGTTAGACTAAATCGAGTTACACCGGTATGAATTCATCAAGCGCAATGTTCTTCGCCCTCGACATAAGTAACGAGCGTCAAGTAGGAGTACGAGAGGAAAAGAAAATGTATACAAATATATATATATATATATATACATGCACTTGCCTTTGTCTTGATCGTACTTGACGCTGGCGTCATTGCTCAGTCGCGTCGAGAGCAAATGTTGCGCTTATTATACATACTAAGAATAGATGCCACACTATTATTCTCATACGTCCTGAACATCAGCGGAGACAAAGGCTCGTGTCAAAATCCCGCAAAAAGGCATTGGTTGCAAGAAGCTATCATGAGCGTTGCCGCATGATGGAATATTACAAGATGTCGAGAGCTATCAATTCAGTACACTAACCACGTAGAGCGGCGGGATTACGGTGATGGATGGATCTCAGGATGCAGCTAGGCCAGGGTTTATTGCTGCCAGGGGCCAAAAGGGCGGACTCGTCTGAGACCCCGACATGAGGTCGGTATATGCGGCATCGAAATCCTTTACCAGTACCAAGAGACACTTCCAGACATGCAACATGCTTTCAGAGATGAGAGATCGACACTAAAGGCATGTACAATGCTGCTCACAAACTCTGGCGCAAAAAGGTCAGTTTCTGTACTGTGTGTTCGTGGACTTTTGTGCCGCGTTTGCCTCCTAATCAAGGGCACGTGCACTACTCAAGTCAGCCGAGACTGAGATCCCAGACCTCATGAAGAATATATCTTCTAGTTTTTTATTCACATGTTTTATTATTATATATTGATAGTATAGTTCCCACAAAGAATATATGCAAGTCAATTAAATAATATTTTTGTGAACAGAGAAATAGCAGAGCACCCAAGTGTACACAACCTGCGTCGCGCAAGGCTACAACCTCAATCCTCTACTGTTTTGCTCTGCTTACCTAGCCGAACACTGAACCGACGTCCGATCGTAAATATCATCACGTACGCAAACGATCTAATACGCTATATATATATATATATATAATTCGCCTCTCAAAATAATTAACTACCTTGGCTTCCAGCTGGCGCGTCGGTCATTGGCGCTTGTTTGGATTCAAGCAATCACCGAATAACTAGGGGTGAATAAGGAGCAAAATACGTTAAAAATATGAAATAGTATTCTAGAGCCCGGAATATAATAAAGAAGCGATCGTTATCTAATGTCTTCCGGCAGAAGGTCGTCAGCTAAAATTACCGGCTCCCTTAAATATCCGAGATCAACAGCAAACGATACTGCATAAAGGTATCCAGCCTCTCAAGTATTTAGGCGCGTCTAAAAAAGATTGTATCCACATTGGAAATACGTTGTGAGGGGGGTTGAAAAGGGCTTGAAGGTTGAGGGGGCTTGAGGGTTGAAGGTTGAAGAGGGCAAATATACGTCAGATCACTAACGCGGATCAAAACCATACTTAATATGTGTTCAAATTCCGATATATGCTATTTGTAACTTCTAAGTCATGATAAGCAGCCAGCTGCGGTTTGCTTTTCGACTCATTGAATTGCGCAACGCATTTGATTATCCTTTAATACAAGTATAATATATAGGTTTTCTGATGTTAACAGTCGCTTTTAGAGTGAATCACAATCTTATTCGGTAGCTTGCCAACGAAGTCATTTTTAGCGTCGTCTTCTTGTGATGCGACCTTGTTATTTTACCAGGAAAGGTCCCAATGCCAAAGAAATTTACTAATACCTATTCAAATTACCATAACTAAACTGTTGAACACCTCACCAGCAAAAAATATGGCGGCCAAATGTTTGACGCCAAATTTTATATATATATATTTATATATATACAACAGCAAATGGCTGAGTTCTGAAGTATGTTTTAATATTATTATCGTTCCAAATTGTTACACAATCCGTTAGGGTTACTTACTTCACAACTAGGCTCAGTGCAGCTAAATGTATATATATATATATATATATATATATATATATATGAATGAATGTATTGTTTATTAACCAATATTTAGTTTATGCACATATTTGCTACAGCTCTCCTAAGTAACTTTCATCAGCGATATTGCTTTTGTACACTGTTGGAGATGATACAGATCACATGATTTTCCGCATAGGTTGCATTCACACTCGGTTGATATCTCATGCCACCCATTTCGTATACATATCTTTAAATGAAATCCATGCATTGCAAACCCAGTAACGAAGTATCTGTTTCTACAACATGGGCTCTTCCAGTAGTCTGTAGTCATCGCTCTAGTCTCATAAAAAGCCAATCAGCATTCCGCAAATTTATACTACGATTCGGCAAGATGATTCTCGAAGGCCTCCGTTTTCGGTAAAGCATAAGTTGCCCTGAGCTCCTCCACAAAAAGTGGTGTCGAGGCCAACCAACAGGTACACAAGACGATTGCGGCTAGTGCGGTAAACTACTAGCACTCTTTTTAGAAAGATGGCCATAGTTTTGTCAAGTACTTCCAGATTTGCTTTTGATAGGTGGGGCCATATGACCTGTATCCCGTAAGCAGCGGTCGGCGCAATCTTTAAATTAAAAAGTTTGAGAGCGACATCTAGCGACAACCGATGAGGCTCTGGGATATTATGAAACGATAAAATGCCCTTACGAGCTCTTACCTTAATATGTTTAGTGAAATGTAAACCCTGCGTTAAAAGATTACTCCAAGATAAGAAAAATGTTGAACAAAATCTATTGGTGCTGAGCTTAAGCGCAATTCGTCTTTTTCTGCGAGCCTACCTCCGCGGCGAAACTTCATTGCTTTCGTTTTTGCTACGTTTATCACTAGAGCATTTAGGTCAACAAACTTTTGGAGTAAGGCAAGCGATTGCTGCAGATGAAATCGACTCCGGGAGTAGAGGACGAGGTCATCAGCATACATGAGTGTACCAACTTGCGGGTGTCGACGCTGGATTTTGTCAGGGAGATGGCTCACCAATATTGAGAATAATAGCGGGCTAAGCTTATCGCCGTGTGCCTTATTATATATATACGATCGACAAACATTCTAGCTGCAGTAAGCCGTACAATAAATCTCTGTGCGCACATTTATATATATATATATATATATATATATATATATATATATCGGAGCCTTGTTAGACTAGTTAGACGACTTCTACCCAGCTGTAACGAGTCGCTGGACATCGACTGTTTTGTGCAATAGAGCAGATTTTCGCTCACATATTTTTGTGCACTAATTCGATACACAGTTAAAGTATGAAAATGCTGCGTTAAGCACACTCGGGCACTGCCCGGGGCTCACTGTCCAAGGAAACAGGGGGGGGGGCGTTTGATACTTATTGGAATTTCTCTTTCACAGAACTTGCGCTTTTAAAGCGTTTGACGAGCTACCGATGTGGAAACGAGGAAAAAATCTGCATTCAACGAGTGACATAGCTCTAACCTGGCAGACATAGGAAGACCAGTGACTGGCTAGGTTATTCCTTATAAACGGCCCAGAAACTTATTTCTACTACGAAGTCTCAATTTAATCGAATGCGAAACCTTTATCACGGTTCCATGACACTTTGATACACTTCATTTTCTGGCTAGCTATGAGTACGTTTCTCGAACTGTTAATGTGTGTACGCCGCAGCAGCAAAATAAAACCTCTTTTCGTGCCGGACGTCTGACGGCCTATTGCCAAAAATTGTTACAAATGTTTCTTCTTTTAGCTTTATTCTGTGTCTTGTTTTCTCTGCCTATTCTCTCGTTCAGCTGTGTTGCTTGTTGCGTTTTGTGTACTTTCGTACTCGACTGCCGAGAGTGCTTGAGCCGAACGACCTCTGAAAGGACAGAGGTCAAAGGAGCGAGCGCATTTTAGCTGCTCCGGGCTACTTACTGCGCATTTGTGCTACCGGTGTGTCTTTTGCTACCGGCCGAATTGCGTCCGCTTTCCTTTCAGCTAGCTCTTTGATTTCTAATTTACCCGTGAACAACTCTCGCGGCACTTGTCAGCTTCCGCTACCGACAGCCACTGCCACAGTCGGCGAACAATGAGGCAATAATCGAAGGACCGACACCGGCTTGGATTAGATGGACGGGCCACTTCGTAAATCAACCATTTACACCCACCGTGACTATGCAGCAAGATTGGCATATAGGGTGATTGACGGAGTGCCAAAGAGAGAGAGAGAGAGGAAAGAAGGGAGATAGATAGATAGATAGATGTATATAGCGTCTATGAGAGTTTACCGCAGTGAGTGTAGGCCTACCGAAGCTTAAGGGGCGCTGCTGGGTCGCCCCTGCCATCAGATCCTTTGCTGAGGAACTACGGGAGCTTCTCCCTCAAGAAGACCCCCGGTGCGGCAGCGCTTGGCTTCTTGAGCTCACGTTCGTCGTCGTCTTCACGGCATTCTGACCAACCGCAAAGGACGGCGACATTTATTGAGGCCGAAGTACGTCAATAACAATAACAAAGTGCTTTGTCTTGACGTCTTTTTGCTCTCTATCTTTCTCGTCCTCACTTTTTCTCTTAAGAAGAAGAAGGTCTATTTTCCGTCGTGCCTTGTCTGCATTTTTCCCTCCGATTTCCATTGCGGTTACGTATGAAGTAGCAACAGCAGTGGATTCCCACCTCACTGTTGGAAACATACCTGTAACAGCGGCAGTCTCTGCTACCAACGTTTTGGGCCTTGAAGATGTTTTAGTCTTCTTCTTCTCCTTGGTCTTTTTCCTCCTATTTTTGCTCTTTTTCATTGCTCTGCTGTTGGTGCCAATGAGCAATGAAGACTATCGGTCACTCGTGGCCGAGCGGGCCAAGCGGGTTCTCCCGTTCTACCGTTGTTTTCTTCACACTCATCAACGAACAGGCCCCGTTTCGACACGACGCATGGGTAGACGATAAATGCGACCAACAACAGGCCGACAGAGACAGACGGACAGAGAGACAGACTGGCGGCGTCACTATACTGCGCTGCTTCGCCACAAAAGCCCGCCGCCAGGTACAATACTGCTCTGATGACAGACACGTCTGGTACAAGCAGTAGTTCCAACAGCTTCTCTACCTGCCGACGCCAACGAATCAGACGAAGGATGGTGGCAGAGGAAGGAGATTTTTTGGTGATTTGTGGGCCACTGTTTACAACGCCATTTGTACGGTAATGGCCGCGCTTACGTGTTACACACGCATATATATATATATATATATATATATAGTGTATGTGCATAGCTTTTGTTCGGCAATAATTTAGTAACGGCTTTTCTTACAGTGTTGTCTGCTGCTGTCGCTTCTGCTGCGATATATTTGGTGCGATTCGGTGGTGGTCGGCGACCACGGCCGTTAATTTGACTCTTGGCCGCCTGCTTTCATCTGAGCGGCGCTTGGAGGACAATCCCCACAGGGATCCCCACATTAGCTAGATCTGCTCCGGTCATTTAGGCCGCTGACGCATCATGAGTTACATCATCAAATTGTTACTATTATTATAATAATAATAATAATTATTATTATTATAATATAATAATAATAATAATAATAATAATAATAATAATAATAATAATAATAATAATAATAATAATAATAATAATAATAATAATAATAATATAATTCTCCCAGCGACTGTCCCTGAAGATCCAAAGAGGTAACGCGACCTCAGTGCTCGGAACTATGAGAGACTGGATGGACCCGGACCTTCGCGCCAGGGGGCGGGCAGGACTTTTTCACGGGCATGAGCGATAGAGCGGCTACGGCGCGCAGAAGGAGCAACTAGGTCGATGAGCAGCAACGTCGTGAAGCATTATATATATTCTTCTAATAATTTATTTATAGAGATTTAATTGAATAATAATAATAATACAGCTTTTCAGGGAGCGCGGCAGTCTCTATTGGGGGCGCCATGGACTAAGCTAGTCGACAATAATAAAGGTCTAGCAGGGTTTTACTCCTCACAATTGCCGTATTTATTACCGAATAGTAGCTATAATCTTAATAATATAAACAGGTGCACTATTGTAAGAAGTTAGTTTATCTAAGCTGGTTGCGTGCAATTGTCTTCCTTGTTTGATGCTCGATTAGGAGAGGGAGATGGAAGAGACCGAAAAAAAGAACGCTAGCGGGGGAGAACTCGAAGTTGATCTAGATAAGAAGCCGCTACTGCGACTCTGTGGCGTGCGTCAAGCCAACAGAGTCTGCTGATGGTGATGTTCTTGTTGCTGTTGTTGTTCGCACTGATGTTGTTGCCGCTGTTATTAGTGTGTTGTTGTTATATTGTTGTTGTTTTGTCGTTTTCGTCCTCACTGAAGTTGTTGTAACTGTTGCTTCTATAATTATTGTTGATGATGTTGTTGTTGTGGTCGTCCTCGTCGATGTTGTTGTTATTGTCGCTTCATTGCTGTTGTTGTTGTTGTTGTCGTCTTCGTCGATATTGTTGTTATTGTCGCTTTATTGCTGTTATTGTTATTGTTGTTGTCGCTGTTGTAGTTGTTGTTATTATTGTAAAATTGGCTCTAACAGTTGCTGTTGTTATACTTGTTACGGTTGTTTTGGCGCTCGTTGCTGCTGTAGCTATTGTTGTTGTTGTTGTTGTTGTTGCTGTGGTTATTGCTATCGCTGTGAAGAGTGATTATTGATGTGGCGGCGGGTAAGTGTTGCGGTCGTTTTTGTTTAATATGATTTTGTGTTATTGGTGTGATTATTGTTGTTGTCATTATTGTTACTGTTGTTGTTGTTGTTGCTGCTATTGTCGTTGTTGCTGTTACTGTACGACGTTGGCCGACCGATATGTTTGACTGGGATAAACTACCGCCTGTTTTTCGTAGTGACTCGCCGTGGAGACGATCGAAGCGGCGAAACCAGCACACAGCTGAGCAGAAACGCCACGGGCCCATTTGGCGGCCCCGTGGTTCTCCGCCATGGTTGGTTTGCCGCCGCGCTCAGCGACCGCCTTTTCTCGTCTGCTGCCGCTTCTGTCACTTTCATCGTCGTTGTTGTTATTGTTGTTGTTGTTGTTGCTGTTGTTGCCGTCGCTGCCGGCCGGGCGGGCGGCAATGGGTGATTCCGGTTCATGAAATACGAGCAGCATCGGGGGCGGTGGTGGAGTCCTGTGCGGGTCGTCGGGATGTCGCGGTAGTAGATGAAACCACCGACTCTTCTGGCACCGACCGAAAGACCGACCGGCGGACGGACGGTCTTCTCTGCTTCCTTCCCGTCCTTGTTGTTGTTGTTGTTGTTGCTATTGTTGCTGTTGTTGTTTTTGTTGTGGATATTATTGTTACCGCTGTTATTGCCGTTGCTGTGTCGTTCTGTTCTTGTTCGGCAGGCAATGATGATAACGATAATAATGATAATCATAACAATACTAATGATAATAATAATAATCATAATGAAGACAATAATTATGTTGATACTGATGACGAGCGTCATCAGGCAAGGGTGCATGCTCTCTGACGCTCCGACCGCGGATTCTCACCGCGATTGAGCAGCCTAACGCGTACGCTCACGTCCACACACATTCACATAGACATAGAGACAAACGTATGCATATACACATAAACACACGTATATATATATATATATATATATATATATATATATATATATATATATATATATATATATATATATATATATATATATATATATATATATACATACATACATATACACAGGTTAATTCATAGACACCCGTACATATACATAGCCATACGTATATACGTGTGTACGTACATACATACGCATACATATAGGCGCATACAAATCGACACAACTCCCGGTGGGATATTGATGGTGGCGGCGATCAGGAGCAGGAACATCACAGGGCTGCACCGACCCACAGCTCGCTTGGGTGCAGGTTACCAGATAGGCAGCTTTGTTTTGCTGGTCGACGCGTTTGATCGAGGACGCCCGTCCAGACAGGGATGACGCCGACGACGCTGCAGCAGCGGCTGCGGCGGCGGCAGCAGAACCGGCAGCAACAGCGGACGTCCGAGCTCAATTGGACAACGCTTTGCCTCCTCCCACTAACGACTCTGTCCCTTTTTGATTCTATCCTTTTGCCTTTCCCTCTTTCTCTCTCTCTCTTGCCTGCACTCTCTTGGCTTCCTCCAGTCGGACTCTTTGTCCCCTTCCTCTCTCTCTATCTCTCTTTTCCCGCTTTTTCAGATGGGGTTTCATCCTCGTCGATTCGATTGAGCAGCTCAAAACATTATATATATATATATATAGATTATGTTTTGCACTATATATATATATATATATATATATATAGTGCATACGTAAAATACGTAGGAACGAAGCTAGCAACAGCTGACCGTACGAATAAGCGTCATTGCCGATGATGATGATGATCTATCTAGTAAATCATTGGATTTGAGTCGGCGTGGCAGCACCCCGTCTAGAACTGGTTGAATTGGCGGTAGCTGCTGCTGTTGCTGTTGCCGCCAATTGTGTGAGGGAGCACTGAGCGAGCACTCCGAGCCTGCCCCCGGGGGTTCCCTCCTGTTGCGGCCTTGTTCCGCATTCTTTATCGTAAACGGCCCGCCTACCGTCCCTGATGGAGATGGTATCGGATTGTATCTACCGTTGAAGATGTGAAACGTCGATAGTAGTAGTAGGTGGGTAGTGGAGGACAAGCAGAGCCGTATCGCGATTATTGAGGGTCTTTTCAATTATCATTTGCATTCGGCTCGTGCTTCGATGTGCATCGACTCACAGGAGAAATGTACTGGGCCAGGTCAACAACGAACAAAAGCAAGCGTTTTGTTTCTATATTTGCATATTAAGTTTTTGTTAGTAGTGCGCGTCGACTTACTACGGCTGCCGAAAAATACTGTGGAATCCATGGCATTCGCAAACCAGCTGGTTTAGAGGCCTAGTTATAGAATAAACTATTATGTAGGGCCGGTAAGGGCGGCTGTGCGTGGCGCATTTTGTTGCGCGCGCACGATCTTGTACCCTTTGCCTCATGGGTTTTCTTCAACCTCCGCACGCAAAAAATGTTAGAGGTCTATTTAATACTTGTGTAGAGTGCCCGTGTTGGGGCTGGAGTGTTTTCAATTCCTACGATCGTCAGGATATCTCGATTCTGCAGGAAAATAGACTTTCCTTCCTTAAGGTGCGGCAATGCATCCCGCAGTCCGGACAACTGCGGCAATAATCAGTCAATGAAGCGTTCATCTTTGTTGTTCATTTTTGTGACAGCGGTAAGGCTCTTGTTAAAGCTCAGCCAGCTAAGAGCCTTGTCAGCCTTGCGGAGGCTGGTGGCAGTATAGGCGCGTGCAGGCCATTCTCTTTGCTTGAGGTCTGCGTATTGTTTATTGATTAAGCCTTGTAGCTCTGCAGCTATGAATTCCTCTGGCGGTGGGTGAGGGAGAGCTCTGGGAATAAGTCGGTATTTATCTCGACGGACTGTCTTTTTGTTCTAGCGGGGATGAAGCCTACTTCAATCACTCTACGGCAGATTTTACGTATATTAAGACCCATAGTTCGTACTGCTTTAGAGATTTGCGTCCGGTGTTTGGTAATTAGCTTAGGGGGTACGAGATTCACCTGTCGGGCTTAAGTTTTGATTCGACTCCGCGCTTGGATATTCCCGTCCTTCAGTCAGCTGATGTGTGGGTATTACATGCACTTGTTATTTTGTCGATTTGAAGCCGTTTTGCCACGTTTAAGTTTGCAAAACAGCTTTCCCATATCCCCGCTTGTCTCTTGCAATGCAGGCTTAATTGATTGGCTTTGCGCTTTATTTCCAGAACTGCTTCCGTATTGCCGTGCAAGCGGTCGTTCGAGAAGCGATGTATCTGGAAGATTCGACTCGAGAGCCGCCTGTCGTGTGGGTTAAGCGGCTCCCAAATATGGAGAAGGGGGCGATGGGCATCCCAGTGCCCGTCCATAAAGGATGTTAGGGTGTCGGTGAGTCTTCCATTTCAAGCCATAGCTTGACCTCACTTGAACGGCGTGGATGTTATACCGTCATAAATGCGTTCTTGCGAAGTAGTGTGTTGCCGCAAACGTGGCGTTGATGGTAGAGTGGCGCGGGCCCTGCCGGATGCTACCTGGACGTGCCGAAGTGCCCTCCGAAGTACCACGGGGACACAAACAAAGTTCAGCAATGGCGGAAATGCAAGTCTCAGCAGTCCTATTCGCTGAATTATCGAAAAGCTTCGACGCCAATAACAGAGGAACACGTTGAAAACGTGTGTGATATCGTACTTAAAAATCGCCGAACCATCAGGGAGATGAATGAGGAATCGGAAATATCTTATGGATCAGTTGTAACAGCCTTGACCAATACTTTATGCGTCAAAAGACCGGCAACGAAGTTCGTTTCAATTTTTTTTATTTCCAGCAAATCAATGTCCTTCAGGAAATGTCCGAATTGAACTAGAAGGCTCTGGATTGCTTCAGAGTGTATTTACAAAAGTCAAGTCACGGATATATATGGTAACGACATTGAGACCAAAGCCCAATCGTCCCAGTGGTGCTTCCAAGGAGAGGATCAATCGAAAAAAAACGCCGACAGAGCAGATCCAATTCCAAAATTATTTTGATTGTTTTTCGAGTACACGATTATTTGTTGGTACTACGATCAATAAGGAAAGCGAAATTTTCAAACGGCTGCGTAAGAACGTCGGACGTAAAGAGCCTAAACTCTGGGTAAACAAATTTTGAATCCTTCATTCACTGCAACGCACCAACTCACGCATCGTTATTGATTTCGGATTGTTTGATGAACAATTCGCTTTTCATCGGCGTCCTGGAAAGCCTGCAGGGTCAATGACGGGCTGCTATGTCAGAAAGTACTCTTTGACGCTTGTAAAGATGCAATGTGGCAGCTAGCTACCAGGTCTGCCGTAGAGCGAATTCTTATATCTCTACGACTAAGAGCGAGGGTAGTTTGAGCCCAGCCGTTGGCCGGATCTAGACTAAGGAGATTACGGAGGCTGGTCGTTAGGCTTTTGCCCAAGTCCCGCAGCAGATTCTGATTCGCTCTGACGCCCATGCTGCGGAGGAGGATATAAATGAACAAACACATTTGTAGTAGGGTGGTCTTCACCACAGACCGAGTTCGGCCGGCTCTCTAGGATGCTTCAAAGTCATTTCCACGAAAGCGTCGGCTGAGCCGAACGGACTCCTCACAAAGCGCAAAGCTCTCGCGACGCCTCCGATGTCGCCTCTGCCAAGCAAGTTTGTCTTGCAAAGCCAACCATTGCCCAGCTACGATGTTTTTGGGGTGGAGTTCTAGAAACTGTAAGCGCGACCACCAGTAGGTTGGCCCAGACGGGCACTTTTGAGCATTGTGCAAAGTTGTTTGTACGTTTTATGCACTCGATGTTTTGAGACTATAGAGGAGATACATAAAAATGTGCAGGAGCAACTCAATTCCAAAAACGGCGTTTAAACTTTTTAAAGATGAAGAAGAATGTGTTGCAAGTGCATGGTAGCAGGCAGGCTTATTTTGAAGAAGAGAACAAAAACACATTGGAATATCGACGACCGTTGATCATAGTGAATCCATGACCGTCAATGAATGAATCGATGACCGTCATTACAATACCAGCAGCTGCTGCTGCCACCGTCACTGTTACCGCCCTCACGACCGCGGGGAGACGATCGTGGAGCTTGGTTTCTCGCACGCGCATAGCGGAGTCAGCGGGACTGTGCCGTTTCGTTTCCCATCGTGTCCCAACCGGACACAGATCATCAGGCAGAGATCATCCTCTTGCGGACACTATTTGGGTGTCGCTGTCCACATCATCATCATCATGGCCATTGTCATCATCATTACTACCACCGAGCAACGAATGACACCATGCCGCGCCATGCTGCGCTGAGGTGCGCACCCTGACAGGACAACGACGACAACCCGAACTACGACGACGACGATGATGATTTGGCACTACCGATAGGCTGGCGCTACTGCGACACGACCCATTCCCGGGCCCGAATTTGATGAACGTGATCACCACCACCACCACCACCATGCTGGTGTGAATCGACGCGTCGTGAGCTAGCACTATATACGCCTGCTGCTTTTTGTCCAGCTAGTATCGCGTGTGATCATCTTCATTTTCGAGAGGCGCCGAAGAAGTTCGAATGGGTGGTAGTGGACCGCTTCGGGAAGTTTGCTGCTGCAGGCAGCAGCAGCAGTGGCCGCAATGACAAAAGCAAACACGTTGTTGCTGTCGTTGTTGTAACAAAAATGCTGTTGTTGTTGCTAATTGTTGTTGTTGTTGCTTATTGCTGTTGTCGTCGTCGTCGTCGAGACCCATCCGTACCATGCCGCACCATACAACATCGTACCACATAGCGACGCCAAGGACGCCGTGCTCACACGTACAACGAGACCAATACGTGCGGTTAATACAACACACGACCAGCCATGTGGCTGGCTATCTACGTCAGCAATACGGAAGCAGATGAGTCGGCAGGTAAACACGTTCATATCATCGGGTCTCCGTAACCTGTATAGCACTGCGGCGTTTCCCCTGATCCGTTCGGATCATGTCCGACACGTTAGCCCGACGTTCTCACTGCCGGCTGTTGGCGGCTGTGGGGTTCTCGTCTGGCCTTCTGGTGACCTTGGTCGTTTCTTCGTTATGCTGTGTTGAGTTTAACATCGGGAAGTAGGTAGCGTTCGTAGCAGACGCGAAGAGTCGCATCGCACTACTACCGCCTGGGGGGTTGGAAGGGAGCGCAAGCGGGCAACTTACCCCTTACCACAACCAGTATCAGGACAACGGCAAACTAACGACAACGACGACATAGACATGATTTATGTATGTGTGTGTGTGTGATTGTACATATCTCTCTCTTTATATATTGTAGTGTAGCAGTAGTGCATTTTTCTGACCGTGTGCCTGTCCCTCTCTGTCTGCGGATCGGTTTATCATCTCGTTCTCCCTCCCTCCGCCTCCGTTTCGTCTCTTCTTAGCGTTAACTTACCCAGATGGCATTGCTGGCCGTCGCTCGCCGGCGGTCGATTCCGATCAATCCTAGGCGATTGTGAAACTCATCCATGTCCCCGCCCGGTTTCGATCGAGATGTTTGTTGTCAAACGGTGGTCGATTGTTAGCGATGTTTCGTTTGCGTACGTACATTCCATTCGCTGGCCGTCTGTCTGCCTGTCTGTTTATCTTCTTTTCTTTCTTCGCTGTTTCCCTCTCGTTTTCCCGCCAGCTTTTTTCTCTGCTGCCTAATTCTCTCTGCGGTTGGTCTTAGTTAAATTTGGCAGTGACAGGGGCGGCGATTGTACACGCCTGTGGTAACCCTGTCGTTTTCGTCGTCGTCGCTATTGCGGTTGCTGTGGTTTCCCTCGATCCGCTTCTGCTGCTGCTTCTGATTTGTTGTTGCTGTTGTTGTTGTTGTTGTTGTTTGTTGTAGTTGCTGTTATTGTTGTTGTTATTGTTATTGTGGTTATTGTTGTTGTGGTTGTTGTTGCTGTTATTGTTATTGTTGTTGTTATTATTGTTATTGTGGTTATTGTTGTTGTGGTTGTTGTTGTTGTTGTTGTTGTTGCTGTCGTTGTTGCTGCTGCTGATGCTGTTGCTGTTGTTGCTGATGCTGTTGTTGTTGTTGTTGTCGCCTTGTTGCTGCCGCTGCCCCTGTTATTGTTGTCGTTATCGTTAATGCTGTTTCTGTTGTTGTTGTCATCGTCGTCGTCATCGTCATCGTCGTATTCGTCATCGCTGTCGCCACGGTTTTCTTGTGCCGAATGCTGAATCTTGTTGTTCAATGGACCCCCCGTCTGCTGCCCCGAGTGCTGCCATCCAGCAGCCAAGCAGAGACAGCGTGCGAAGCGGGCGGGGCAGCTATTCTCGGAGCCGCATGGACTGTCTGTCGATCTCCTCTTCCTCCTCCATCTCCTCATCGCCGTCACCGTGAGTCGCCAGCGTTGATCCGTTGGCGATCCGTTCGCGAACTTCGGCGATCTTCGCTCACTCAGACAACACTCGTGCGCTTCGGGATATCGGCGTTGTCGTCGTCGCCATTGTTGTTGCTGTTGTTGCTGTTGTTGCTGTTGTTGTTGTTGCTGTTGTTGTTGTTGTTGGTGTTGTGGTCGTGGTCCTCATCATAATACTTATCAAATTCGTCGTTGTCGCTCACTTCTTGGCCGATTGCTTTATCGACTCTGCAACTGTCTGAGCCTCACTTGTCCGACCTCTGCTAGCTGTATGAATCTTCACTATTTTATGTTTCATTCTCGTCCAGTGTGTTTCTGTTGTTGTTCTTGTATTGTTGTCTTGTTGTTGTTCTTGTTATTGTTGTTGTCTTTGTTGTTGTGTTGTTGATCTCGTCGTCATTGACTTTGGAGACGTCGTCGTCGTCATCCTGTCCTCTTCTCGGCCTTTAGCTTCGTCATCGATGGCATTTTTGTTGACGTTGTTGCTGTTGTTGCTGTTTTGGTTATCGTTATTGTTGTTGTTTTGATTGTTGTTGTTGTGGTTGTCATTGTTGTCGTCGTCGTCGTCGTCGCCGCCGCACTCATGGCCATCAATGCGGCGACCCCCATTGGCGTGAGTGTATTTACCAGCACGATGTGTATCGCTTCTAACAGCTCGCGCTGTAGCAGACGTAACGTAACGGGCACTCGTTCTTAACATCCTCATCACCACAACTACTACTACTACCACTACCACCATCATCATCATCGTGTCATCGTCAAACTTTATATGGCAGCATAGGAACAACATTCTAGAGAGACGGATATATATATATATATATATATATATATGAGAGAGAGGTGGATAGAGAAATAAGAAACAAAGGAAGGTAATAGGGTAGCCACTATAGCCGTCATCCTGCATTTATCGCCGTTAGCGGGTGGGAAAAACGAAGGGACAGCAGGTGGAGAAGCTGCTAGTCGACGCAGTCAATGAATGAATGAATCACTCAATCAATCAGTCGATCAATCAATCAATCAATAACACACACTCGTCAGACCTCCTCTTTAAATGTTCGTCGTCGTTGTCACCGTCGTTGGCGGTGGCGGCTTGCTTCGGTCGGATCACAATGAGTGACGTCGTTCTCTCTCTCTCGCGCGCGCGCGCTCATACTGCCTACCACGATTCTTACTACTTATGACTTCACGATTCTTACTATGTATGACTCCTGCCACGATCATTACTACTACTACTGCGACTAGAACGAGACATTTTAATCTACGAATAGAGTGCGTGTGCGGTGGTGGTGGTGGCGATGGTGATGGGATCCACGCTCTACTTCACGTAGCCTCTGCGCGTCCGTCGTTCGCGTCTGCTGCCGAAAACGCCTGCCGAACGCCAATTCAGTCGACAGTAGTTGCAGCGACAAAGAGCACTTTCAGACTTCACAGCTGGTTAGCCCGTATCAACACGACTCACCATGACATATACACATATATACACACAGCCAGACTATCGTACGGTATATATACATATATATATATATATATATATATATACATATTTGTTGGACCGTCTACTCCGGACGGCAAATTTATTTAAGTTCAATAACTCTTCATTGAGCTTTCCATTATTACATACATTCAAACAATTATAACTATTCTTCAGCGACTATCGCTGGCAGTTCAACGCGGCAATGCGGCAGCAATAATGGGCACAATGAGAGGCTGCCTCGAGGATAAGCTCGACTGGTAGCGCTCCCCACAAGCCCTAGTGTTGATAGTTAATTACATCTCGCTGTAACACTTAAATGTCATTTTAATAAATATATATATATATATATAGTAAGTAAAAAAAAACTACTCTGGTAATTTTGTAGAAAGGCTCTCGCCCGTGTCTCCCCGCTTCTATATATATATATATATAAATATATATATATATATATATATATAAATATATATATATATACAGGATGTTCATATTTGTGTGTCCAAAACGCTAGGGTATGGTCAAACTCGGTGAGAAAATCATTTTTGCCAATGGGTGGAAGCCGGGAAAACGTTTTGTTTAGGAGTGAGGATGAAATTTATAAAAGCAGTTATTCTGTCTTTTTTCTCCTACATAGTTGTGCAAAATCTACGTTTGCGGGAGAACCACACAAAGGAACCGCACATACCGGCGTGTTTGGCGGAAAATTCTGCACAATAAAGTATACATTACTAGCTTGCGTAGCAAAAAGCGAATAGCCAGATTAAGGAGAGTCATAAAAAGTCGAAATGTTACGTTAACGCTTTTTTGTGTAATTTTTTCCATTATGACCAAAAATGCACGTCCAAAAGACTACTCTCAGGCAATAGCAGATTTAATGCCCACTACATTCGTACCAAAGTGATGGTGCTGCGTTACGTATTTGCCAAGTGACTAAGCTTTTTCGACAGTCATAGTTGTTATGTTTCACGTTGAAGTTTTCACGTCCAGAACCGTAGCATTTTGCCAAGACGTTTCCGCCCCCTCTTTCCATTATAAAATTTTTTTCTCTTGCTGAGTTTTACCAAACCTCAAAATATGTACCTAACTTTCTCATACACCCTATGCAAGTATGCATGCCTTCGCTTTCGATATGACTGTCGAAAAAGCTTAGTTACTTGGCAACTACGTAACGCAGCACCATCACTTTGGTACGAATGTAGTGGGCATTAAATCTGCTATTGCCTGAGAGTAGTCTTTTGGACGTGCATTTTTGGTCGTAATGGAAAAAATTACGATGTTGCACAAAAAAACGTTAACGTAACATTTTGACTTTTTATGACTTTCCTTAATCTGGCTATTCGCTTTTTGCTACGCAAGCTAGTAATGTATACTTTATTGTGCAGAATTTTCCGCCAAACACGCCGATATGATCGGTTCCTTTGTGCGTTGACTGGTTCTCCCGCAAACGTAGATTTTGCACAACTATGTAGGAGAAAAAAGACAGAATAACTGCTTTTATAAATTTCATCCTCACTCCTAAACAAAACGTTTTCCCGGCTTCCATTGGCAAAAATGATTTTCTCGCCGAGTTTGACCATACCCTAGCGTTTTGGACACACAAATAGGAACACCTTGTATATATATATATATATATATATATATAATTGTGGTGTAAGAACATGTGCACAACCCGCTCGGGACAAAACTCAAGGTGTTAGGTCCAGGCTTGGGCTGGTCCACCTAGCCAGGGTACCTCTCACCGAAGCGGCATTCCCCCTCTGAACGTCTAATGAGAGACGTTGTAGTAGATATTCGCCTGCCCTCTTGTCTCCTGTAGCGAGTGCCAGTTTTCTCCCGACGTCGTTGAGCAGTTTCTTCGTGAGCACTCCAGGCCCGCCCAATGTCTCGAATGCGAGAGGTGAGAACAGGTGTGGGCAGCCGACACTGGAGTACTTTCTGCACTTGGCTGCCTCCGCCAGGGCTACCGCGTGTCCAGGGCGGGCTGCGCCCGTACCGACCATTGAGGGGGCTAAAGAGTCGGTTACGGTCGCGTCCCATACCAGCATTTGGCCCCGCTCGAACGGAGTCAAGGTCATACCATCTGGTCTCCTGGCATCATCTCTGACTAAGCCAGACGGCTCCAAAATGCATGGGTAGCCTGCCGATCGCAGCCCCCTGCTGAATGTCTCATTCAGGGCTGAGTGACGCGCGATTCTACCTGAACTTTGGGGACAGGAAAGTCCGTGGTGGCCTAGGGAATCGACTTCGTCACCGCATCTGCACCGGTGTGGGGAGACTAGCTCTGCTCCCAGCCTCAACCCGACTAGTATGCGAGTGGACTCGTCGTCCAGGAGGGTGCCTAGCTGAGGGCTTGGGAGGGCCTGCAGCCATGCACCTGCACCCGGTGAAGAAACTGCCAGTAGCCTCGCTTTGTTGGCGGCCGTAGTTGTTCGGTCCCATAAGCCATTCCAACGACCGTTGTTTGCCAGCTCTGACCACGCGCGCTGAAATGAGGGGGTCTCCGGTAGAGACCCACAAAATGCAATGGCATCTTCCTGAGTTCGTTCAAGCGTAGCTCGAAAATTTGAAACTGCTTCGGGGTCCAGAATAGCTTCAACGCCACTCGTCGCCGAATGCAAGGATGCGATGTGTGCTGCGATTGCAAGAGAAACTGCTTCAGGCAGGCCCAGTCCACCTCTGGCTACCGGTAAGGCGGCTTGAACTAAGGGGTCGTTTCGCAACCGCAGGTTAAGTATAGATTCCAACGCCAGGCCTAGCTTCAAGTTTATTTCCTCCAACTGGGGCGAGAAGGCTGAACACTTGATTCCCCTGAACAGGTAGTTTAGCCTTGACGCAGAGAAACATGCGCGCAGAAGGTACAACCCCCGGTGAGCGCCCAGCTGGGGAAGGCGATTGAAGCCGATCTCGAGCTTTTCTCTTTCTTGTTCGATTTTCGGTCCAAGGTGGCAAGAAAACAGGGGTACCCCGAGGAGGTCCAAGTCGTCGCCTGTTACGCGGCACCCCGGAAGAAGATCCCGTAAAGCGGAGATATCGGCTGTACCTGAGCCGATAATGTGAACCTCACACTTGGTTGGGTTCAGCTCCAGGCCACTGCATGTAGCGAAACTTAAGATCTTCTTTATGTCCTCACAGACCGTACCAATGTTGCCTGCGATGACCCCGTCATCTAAATACCAAAGGTTGAGTGGACTCTCGAGTGAGTTCACCAAGTCCTTAACGGCAAGACAGAACAGAGGGGGGGCGAGGGGGTCTCCTTGCTGAACCCCTACAGCCGAGGTGAGCAGTGCCGAGGGTAAAACCAAGTGCGACGAATCACCGTAGGCCAATTTCACTTGGTGATAGATGCCAGGGGCCTCATCTCCGACCACTCTCAACAGGTGATCCCTTTTCACAGTGTTAAAAGCGTTCTTAAAATCAAGCTTAACTAGCACGGACGAATCGATTCGAGAATCTATAAAAGCCCTGGTGGCGTGGATCATTATTTCAGCACCCCCCTTGGTGTAAAAACCCAACTGGTGGGGCCCAATTGCTAGGTTGATAAGATCTCTAGAATCCCTCACTGCTAATTTTGCCGCGACCCTACGTAGTACTGAAGAGCAAGCGATAGGTCTGAACGAGCCGTCTTTCTTCTTCAGCGCAAACAGTCTCGCTCCGAAGATGAGGGGACACCACCTTGGATGCGGGGCTCCCCATCGCAGTAGGTCAATTACCTTCGCTAGGGCCTTACTAAGTGTGTCGGATGAGCAGCCGAGAGTCGGTGACAGAAGGTCCTGTAGGAGTCGAGGTCTCATAAAATCCAGGCCCGCGCTCGAACTCTTTGCAAATGATCCGACAGCAAAACGAACATCCTCGGCCGACGTAGATGAAGGTAAGAGCTGTAAGGGTGGGGGAGACGGCCAGCACAAGTCCGGTTGCGCGGGGGGGTGTTTTTCCCGTAACGACGCTGCGGCCGCTGGCTCATCGACCATGACGTCATCAGATAGAAGAAGGCGGGCTGCTCCGGACACGTCCCCGTCCGATAGCTTGGCTGACACGGCCCGCGTGATCGACTGATTTTGCTCAGCATTACCACCCGACTCTCCTGCCGTGAGCAGGGGAACCAGATCTGTAAGCCGAACGCCGCGTCGAAACTCCACTAAGTTCTTTCTGATGACCACTGCTAGAGAGCGTGTATCCCTGCAGCCTATTGGTAACCTCAGCACGACTGGAGCGAAAGAGAAAAGCCCGAGCCAGGCGGCGTCGTCGTTGTCCGAGGCAACCTTAATACACACCTCTGACAGGGCGTCAGCCACCGACTTCCTTACCACTTTGGGCAAGATACGAACCAGCTTTCCATTTTTCATGAACGCCTGGATGCACTCCGTGAGGTCGAAATTGGACTCGTTCATGACGCCGTTAGGGACTAAAGTGGCGCCCCCGCCCCCATGTTTGACCGTGACATGTCTACGGAAGCCTCGCCTGGCGAAAGTTTGGCCGCATTGGTGACAAGTTACCCTATTAGACCCCAAGGGGTCTGGTGTGGTCGCAGGGTTCTGCCCTGATGTGGAGCTTGGGCCGGCGCCTTCTGAAGGATCCGGCAAGGTGGCATGTATGGGTTGTGTCACTGTCCTGCAATTGTTGTGATCACCCGTCATTATGATTGTCTAAAATTGCTAGCAACCGACAGCAGCGCCAATAAGGGCTGTAGCGCGTTCGTGATTGACTTAACCATTTTTGACAGTTCGGACTTTATAGATATTAAGTCCCGAACTAATCCGGTCGATCCTTGAGCCACTGGCTTGCGAGGTCCCCGAAGACGAGTGCGAGTGACGTTCGTTCGTGGTTTAGCTCGACGACGCTGCTTGGGAGCCGCTCTGGGCCGAGGCAGAAGGAGCTGCGGGGTGGTGTTTCCCCCAACCGCGATGCCGCGCACCACTGAGGCATAAGTCGCCTCCTGCGGGGCTGATGAAGCTGGGGCAACAACACTAGAGCCCCGTGAAGAGGGCGCAGGCGCTACCAAGGCTTCGTTAATAGATGCATCCGGGTGGGTAGCCCGAACCTGGTGGAGGGTTCTGGCTTCCATTAGGACCCGATTTCTTTCTCTCAGGTAGAATAGTCGCGGGCAGCTGGGTGATTTTGCATCGTGAGGTCCACCGCAGTTGACACATTTGGCTGCGTTAGGACAGTCGGCAGCTAGATGGCCCCCTTTGCCACAATTGCGACAAGCCTTAGGAAGTGAGCAGCTCGCCGCAATATGGCCAACCCTGGAGCAGTTGAAGCAGACTCGGGGCTGGTCGGGTTCCAAAACCACTGCATGCGAGCGGTAGCCCAGGAACACTGACGCCGGTGGTTGACGATCGAAAGTCAGGATCACTTTTGGCAAAGGCTTCTTTTGATTGCCAGAAGAGACGATCAGTCTTCGGGCAGCTGTGACGCCGAAGTTTGATAGCTCCGTTACAATCTCTTCCTCTGTTAGCGACGTGCAGACACCTTGAATCCTGGCCTTAAACGAGGCCAAGCCTGGGCAATAGGCGGTCACCGGGATGTCATCTACGCATGTTAGGCGTGAAAGCTTCTGAGCCACCTCGATGGAGGAGACGTTGATAAAGATGCTACTCTTGTCGCCAGAAATTCGGCCCTCCGGCACTAGACTGTGAATAGCCTTGAATAGCCTTAACATCGAACCTTCCTTGAAGTCGGCTAAACTCCCGTCAGGATTCTCCTTGTGTCTGAGGCGAACCCTGAATGCTCCAAATGCTCCTGAATTGACTTCGCTTTTCAGCCGGTCTAATTGTTTTTGCTCCCGCAGCACGGTCTTTTTAACCCTTGCGCTAGTAACAACGGTGAAACCATCGTCACGCGAGGGCTCATCAACCACCGAGTCAGCATCGACGCCTTGCCTTCTTCGCTTGACGCCCGCCGATTTGTTACTCATGGCGCTAGCAGGCCTCGATATGTCATCGACGGCTGTAGGTGCATCAGTGCGAATGTTTGCTATGTCCAGGCTAGCTGGAGGCACAGCTAGCCGGGCCGGGTCATTAGGACCCATAATCGCGCTTCAAATTCACTCGCAATGCCTTGTATAGTTATATCGCCGAGTATATGTATATATATGTCACCAATGTGTGTATGTATGTCGCCTTGTATATATGTATATATATATATATATATATGTCACCACTGTCTTGTATATATATGTCGCCTTGTGTATATATATATAACCATATATATGTATGTCACCTACTGTATATATGTCACCAGCGCCTTGTATATATATGTCACCAAGGCAAGTGATTGTTTACAAACAGTCGCACTGGCGCCGAATGTAGGCGCGTGCAGGCACGCGGAATCAGCCGGTTGCCAGAACGGCTCCACCGTCTAAATTGACGGAACAGAAGCCGTGTTATGGCGTGGCTGTTTTGGAACACAAGTAATAAAAAGTATGCTGCACAGGAGCACCGATTAACTAAACGGCACCTCACGGTTCACGAATGAAACAGTCTCTAGTCTTGAACGGAGCGCAATGTATAAGCGATCCGACTGGGCCACTGCCAAGTCAGGCCGTAGCACACGAGCTAGGAAACGTCGCACTATTCGTAAGTCACCGAAAACACGTCCGCACACCTCGACGTTCGAACGCCGAAATCCATATATATATATATATATATATATATATATATATCAGGCAAACATCCTGCTGACACCGTCGGAGTATGCAACAACCGTGAGAGTGACTGATTGTCGACCTTACTTGTTCGCTCTAATGCTAACGAAATTAACGTGAAGCCCAGCCAGCTAACGCAGCGTGGCATGTTTCCGTATTGCGCTACAGAAAAAGGGAGTGAACGATTAGTATTAGACTATATATTTATCAATATATCCTTGATAGAGTCAAGCGTCAATACGGTCGTCGGCTGTTGGCCGTCTCCATCTTAGTAGCGTTTTAGGAGTATGTGTTGAACGTTTGAACCCCAGCAGATTCGGGTGTTTAGTAAGGTAGGATTTTCATACAGGAGCACAATAAATTCGTTGTTAACGAGCGAAAGACCAATACAGTTGGACATAGAGGAAATATCTCAATACATCAGAAGAAAATTTGAATATGACATACGAAACGTAATGATGTCAAAGCAAGACAGAAGATTGACGGGACCTGACACGGTTGTATATGAACAACTAAAGATGAATCAATACGCTTTATGTATACCGGCCCTAAAAAACGTATACAACAAGTATCATCGTGATGAGCGATGTCCAGCGAGTGAAGGAGGAACATTATCCAGCTCGTATACAGACAGAAACGAGACGCTACAGATCCAAGAAGCTACAGGGCCACAAAACTTTCACGTTTCTAATTGGAAAAGGGCACTCCACTAAATTACTGAAGATTCCGAGGAAACTTCATATCCGCGCTATACTTGACAACAACATATTCATAATATATAGCGGCGATCACTACAAAGAATAGCACGTTTATCAGACTATCGCGGTAGCTTGTATCCGACCAGCATGTCCAGATAAATAGAAAAGGGGTAGAACTTGTTAACCACACAATTACTAGAAGATCTAGGCGACGCAAGAAATTCACAATTATGTTAAGTTATCCTGAATATCTCAAAATTAAAGTGCTCCCAATCTTTATTTCAGCAAGATTAATTTGCTCTTTGTTTAGTCAAACCATAAGCCTAATCTTGGCCCAAAAACACACGCCCCACGGAGCTATGAGACGTACATGCCAGACATAGAGAAAAAAAGCTATACAAGGAAAAATATCTCGCAGCCCTTTGTAGAACAACGTAGACTGCTACTGTCAAACGGTGATTTTGTCTGTATTTTGTGTAGAAGGGGTAAATAATATTAGGTTAAAATTAGACAAGGTGATTGCGGGCGTGAACTATAATTGGCCACCATCTGACAAGAGGAGAAGATGTCTTAATAAAAAAGATTTAAGGACAAGCAGACTCGTCCGAGTGAAATGAGCCAGGGAGGGAGACAACCCACGAGGTCAGCGATCCACCTCGGTCCAGCTTAATAAAGTTTACAGAATACATTGTCTCCAGTGAGCAGGTCTGGAAACTGGGAGCAGCTACGGCAAAAGAAGTCCGGGAGAAACATGAAAACTGCAAAGAAGGACAGGTGCGTTTAGTTGGTATGGGTCTTAAGGGAGTAACATCCAACCGTTGGGATCGAGTCCCACACTGCTAGAGATAGAGACTCGTAGCGATAGTGCGTAACTGCATTTAATACCTCCTCCACAAAAAAATAAAATAAAAAAGATGGTGCATTTCCATCCATTATGTATATATATATATATATATAGCGCAGATTTCATTATTTCTTCACTACACAAACATTGTCTCTGTAAGGGTAATTTTTATTAGCGCACGTAACATTTACTCTGCACTTGTTAGCTTGACCACAATGACGTGATAAACGGAACGCAACAAAGTTTTGAGAAAGAAATGCCTTATAAAATGTTATCTGTGGTCGTTTGAACCTGCGAACAAAGTTAAATACATTAACTTAAAAACGTGCATGCAAAGTGAGTGCATCTGATCGTGCAATAAAATATTATAAACGATATTGAAAATGTGGTTTGCAGCGAGACCTGCTGTACAATACAAATGTATATATGTAACAACACCAGCTGTTGGCACGTCTGCTCTTCACGTCTTATCTTGATGATAAATAATACTTGTCCAATATATTGAAAATGTGCTGCAGTCATACCTTTCTTAAAAAAGGGTTGCCAGTTCTCCCAATATTTGTAGACCATAAGCTCTGTTCCTTGGACCTCAAAACTTCTGTAGACTAATATATGATGATCATCAATTTTATCTTTGAGCAACTTTAAGAGCAAAGAAATCAATTTTAACTTTGAGCAACTTTAACACGAGATGCATTTAGCGCATGTTTGACGCTTCACTACTAAGTGCTAAGAAGACGAAAAACGTAAGGCTCCGATTTGCCAGGATGTTGGGATCCACTTGGATCCACTTTCTCTAATCGAATATCGAGCGTGCAGTGGCATAATGCAGTGCATTCAGAGGTCATATGTATGCAGTTTTTATTGACGACGTCAATACATTTAAGAAAGCCCCCCCTCTCTGTTTTGTGTTGGTCGAATCACTCAAGTACTTCAGATTACTGGGCGTTACCCTAGAACTAAAAATATTTTAGGGAGATTGTTTTTGGATTACTCTATGATCGCACTTGTCTTGCAAGTACACATTTTGTGTGGGGTTTAGTAGCTAAATTCTGAAAAAAAAACATGTTGAAGTAATCGAGCGTGTCTTTACTCCAAAGCACTAGTGTTAAAATATATGACTGAGCGGAACTGGCCATGTTTAAATAATGAACATTCTTGTTAGCAGATGGTTCTGTGTACTTTCACATTCGTTCGAATAGTCTCGCTCTCCTGGGGTATTTGCTTTATATGGTAAGCACTTTATATGCTCACCAACCATCACTAAAGAAGCTTCGGACCTTCATGGGTGTCGACAAATATTACAGTCCGTTCTATAAGACTGATGTTGCTCAAAATTATGCCACGCGACCTATGTTTGACTGTACCTACGATTTATACATGCGTATAATTTACTACGGGTAAAGATGATTTAGAAGAGTTGTCGCTATATGAAGTCTTGATTAACCGATGGCTAATAGGTGTGGTATTTAAATATGTTTGGATCCCAAATACTAACCACTTGAGTACCAACGCAGATGATCCGATTCGAGAACTTTGTACCTATAACGGAATTCATTCCCTGATGAAATGACACATTGCACTCTACGCATGGTCTAAAGCTTTTCGACGGGACAGAGTTAAGGAGACTCTGGTATGAGGAAAGCTAGGCTCCATCCCGTTGCGAAGTGATTTTTCCTAAGATTTGCAACTTTTATTTAAAGTTTTAGTAACTATCTAATTAACCAAATAATACCTACCAAATAACACTTCAAGTCTGTGTGGTTGAGCGTTGTCACAACAGATGTATCCTAGTACGAAACAAATGATTGACCCTCGTCATCTAACAGCGTATAGATATCATGTTAACGCATCCGTCATAATCACTGTATTTTTAAATAAAAGTTGTACAAAATTAAATGCATGGCGGAATTAATTCATCATCATCATCAGGTTGTCTGATTTCGTGAATTTATTTAGGAATTTAATATATACATGTGAATGTTTAAATCCACGGCACCGATGGCTCACTCCTCATCTATCACTCGTGTCCGAGTGGGAGTCTTGCCCGACCCCTGACGCGAAGACGCGGGTAATTTATTATAATAATTAATATTAGGCGCAATAACAGAGCGGGCCTTACCAACGTAATTTTAGAGTCACTCCGCGTTAAATAGTGGTGTTATTTTATTTTAAGCTTTTTTCAATATTTGTTTATTGTAATTGTGCTTAAATTTGTGTTGAAAGCTGTAAAAAAATCCACAGATGTAAGATGTTGCAGCAGCACTGTTACTCCTATAACAAAACTGCTTGCCGAAGGACTCAAGAATCTCGTTGCTACAGATCGTAGTACAACTATTCATATACATATAACCTCTCCGTACAGAGACCAGATACAAACTGCCCTACACACTCGAGTTTAAGCAGATATCTTGCTGATCTATTTGAAACATATTGCGCTACGCGTGCACAAAGACGACGTGCTAGTGTCCTAACTAGAACACGTTCGTCTGTTTAAAAAAGTGATAATGGGGTTGAATGGTAATGCACCATCTTTTTTTATTGAGGCATCTGTGCTCCCCGTTTTTTTGTCCGATCATAGTTGAGTATAATCTATTCTGGCATTCACTTTGTCTAAATTAGAAACCATTAAAACCAATTTAAGAGTGGCCGGCCCAGGTCTTGAATCCACGATCTCCAAAATGCGAGGCGAATGGCTTCTGCCACTAATCAATCAACCTTGCTTGGTTTTCATTGTCTAATAAGGTTTTTAGGACAAGTTCATCACTACGTGATACGACACTACTTCGACTTCGACTTATTTAAGCATATTTTTTGCAAAGTTTGCAAAGCGACATACGGTTTTAGCCCGAAGTAACAGCCATCGTAGTCTGCTGGCTCTCGCCAAAGTTGTAAAAAAGCAGACTACCCGGATATACATAGGCAAAGCATATTATATAGAATCTATTTACGTTCCGCAAACATACGGGTGGTCATCGTTGAGTTGAACTTAGGTTGGCATGAGACACGCGCGGTGAAGTGGTAGTGGAGACGGGGGGGGGGGGAGGGGCACAGGAGATCGGTTGATAGAGTCAGAGGGAGAGAGAGAGAGAGAAAGTGACTGAGAGAAATTGAGATTCTTCCGTATTAATAATTTCACTTAACGTAACGAATAAATTATTAATAGCTTCACTTTACGTAACGAGTTGCCGTACAGCCGTACATGCCTCATTATGGCCAGTACTAATTGTCGCCATCTCGAGGTGTACGACCAGCTGCCTGAGCAGTACAAATTCCTACCATATCGTTGTCCTTCGCCTCTCTCTCTCTCTCTCTCTGATTATCTCTCTCGTCCCTCTATACCTCACTTTCTCTTTCTCCCTCTCCCTCTCTCTCTCTCTGATTATCTCCCTCGTCCCTCTATACCCTTTATACCTCACTTTCTCGTTCTCTCTCTCTCTCTCGGATTATCTCCCTCGTCCCTCTATACCCTTTATACCTCACTTTCTCGTTCTCTCTCTCTCTCTCTTGCCTCTATACCCTTTATATCTCACTTTTCTTTCCCTCTCTCTCTCTCGTTCTCTTGCCTCTATACCCTCTATACCTCACTCTCTCTCTATATCTCTGTCCTCCCACCACCACCATCACCATCACAACCAACCACGGCTTTTGTTTGAAGATATGAGTCCACGGAATGCCGGCATCGCTGGCGCATACGACGACTGGCCACTGACTTTCATTGCCATTGTCAACGGCCGTTCGGCGGTTGATCGTCTGGCGGCAGTATGACGTACAGCTCTCCGTACGACGACTTTCCGTGGGGTTCTTTCTGTGGCTGCGTAGTACGGCTGCGTAGAGCGTCGAAGATTAAAGATTGCCGAGTACCGTCGCCACTGCCGCTCCTGCTGTTACCGCCGTCGAGGACGACTAATTAAGCGGCGCATCTCTCACACGCCAGATGTGTAGCGGACGCTTGTGGCCGCCAGCGAACAGCGAGGCCACGAGGGCGAATAACGAGTCGACCGCGACCGATCGAGCATTACGCACCAAGGCATCTTCTCGCGCCGCCATGATTTTTCAATTAGAACAAACGGCGACTCATGAGTCGAAGATGAGAGAGAGAAAGAGAGGAAGAGCGATAGAGATAGATATATAAAAGATATCTATATATATATATATATATATATATATACAAAGGCCAAAGGAGAGAGAGAGAGCAATGACGCTTGTGGAGTAGCGGAGGTGGGGGAATCGGCCGTAAGGCCGATCAGGACAATCATCTTTCACGAAGACGCAACCCAAGAGACAGCAGGAGAAGCAGTGGCAGAGAACGCAGCCTGCTGCTGCTGCTGCTGTCCAGTCAGCGGACTGAATGAATGGCCTGTTTACAGCAACACAGCAACAAGTGTTTGGAGTTGGGGGGGCATGGGGTGTTCATTCGCGGTGGTGATGGTGGTGGTGGTGGTAGTGATAGTAGTGGTAGTAGTCTGCTTTTCCTCTTACTCGGTCGATAAAAGTGCAAAATGGCCCACTTTGAGCCGTTCCCATATCCGCATGGCGGACCGTGCTGATCGTGGTGGTGGTGGTGGTGGTGGTGGGGTTAGTTGCCGACCGCCTGCCTAATTGATATATTTCGTTAATTAAAAACCTATCCAAGCAATACGAGCAGAAACAACAACAACAACGATAACAGCAACGACAACCGCTTCAGTGAATCCTTGCGGCAGAACAACGTTAGTCAGTATGTATATGGTCAAAACAGGATTTTGCGGTGCTGTCGCCGACGCAATTCATATTGTTGGTACTGCTCGTTGCGCTTGCCGCTGTTTTTATTGTTGTTGTTGTTGTTGTTCTTGTTGTTGTTGTTGTTGTTGTTGCGGTCGCCGCTGCGTTTATTGGCTTATTATTTTAGTTGCTGGCTGTGTTAATTGTTAGAGTTTTATAGTGGTTGTTGTTGTTGCCAGCATTATTGTTTGTTGTTGTTGCTGTTGTTGCTCGCATTATTTCTGTCGTTATTAAAATGGTTACTTTTGACAGACGTCTTCACTAAACATATGAGCTGTGTTCCATAGGTGTTTGTAAAGAGCCTCGGATGGTTCCGTACATGCAGTAGTGTCCAAGACTGTGTAGAGTAATCTTAGATGACGGTACCAACCTTTTGTTTAGGTAATTTTTGAAGACTCAAAAAGAGTGATGCAAGTTTGACTCAGATTTTTTCCTGAAAAAAAAATGGCATAACCTCGTTCAGGTAACCCTTACTATTAAATTGCGCCTAACATACAATGACAATTGCCGGTTTGCTCTACGCGGAATAGTGTTGACACTTGTACATGTCGCCCTCCTTTTGCTAATTCGTTTTTAAAACACACGCCACACGATACATATATATATATATATATATATATATATAACATGTATAGAGTACCCGGATATCGTCCATCCTTTTAAGCACATGATTGCAACCCTGATATATGTCTATTGGAAATGTATACAAAAAGAGTTATATTAAGCTTGTATTCCTCTGTTTTTATAACTCATAAAGTGTCTCACATAGCTGATACGATAGTTTAGATAATGGGCTAAATTCAAACTTTGTAGTAACAAAAAATGTAGTTGAGACGTTACACTATAATTAAGAGATGTATGCCTGGCTTATGCTTTTGACCAATCTGGGTTATATGATGTTTCCATTTTAGGGGTATGCCATAGTCTAGGATGATTTCCAATTGCCTCAGAAAGAGTCGAGCGTGCAGTTTAATTTCAGAAAACTGTGCAATAATAATATTATTAATAAAGTATATATATATATATATATATATATATATATAGTTGAGCTCCCGCAATCATTGCTGTTCCATATTCCTATTTATATGTTGAACAGGCCCAGGCGTGCTCGCCCGTTCTCAGTCGTCTGTACTACCTACACCACACGGTACAGAATAAATATTATATTAAATTAAATCCGAACTTCTTCTGGCTTTTCTCTAGGACTAGAGCAAGCTGTTGTGGTTAGAGGTGTCTATTGGTGCCATTACGTTGGCGTTCACAGTGCCCATTTGCGCCTTAGTTTCTCCTTATCTATAATATATAATAATAATAATTATTATTATTATTATTATTACGACGCAATAGAACCTGCGACCTAGGGCATCAGAGTCGCAGGCCATGTCAACCACACCGTTCTCCTTTTTACTAAGTGGCTTGATGTTCGTAAGGTCTACCCTATCCGGCTGCATGTGTTAGACAATTTTCAGTTCTCCTTTTGTTTAACATGCTGGTCTGGAAGGCATATGCACAGAACTGAGACTTGGTGTTGACCAAGTCGTGTCCGGCCGATTTCGTTGTAGTAATCTTGTATGCGCGTTGGCCAATCTTGGTTTGTCATGCGCCTTATATGCAGACCGACGTGCATGCCACTCGGCTTCAAACGACACTTTTTGTCGAGAACTGAGATCTGCTGACTTTCTGTGTGTACTGGAACCTCCGAGCGTATCCAGGGACAATGGAAAAATACCTGACAGTTTCACTCTGACCCCCTTTGAGGGCAACTGTAACCAATTCATTAGCCCCATCGATTGTCGGTGCAGGTGCGTACCGAGCAGGTCATGCTTCCAGGTTAGCAGAGGCACAAATGCTCTGGCGCTGCTTATCCGCACCAATTTTTTCCGTCGACTTTCGAGACAATAGGACGACCAGGCCCTCTTATACTCAAGCTTATTTAGCGCGTGGGTAGATGCCTTGGCCTTTCGATGGGTCCAAGAGCGTCGGAACTCTTGGGTCAGAGGTTGTCGCTCAACATTCAGCGAAGAGGTGCAGGGCAAACTGTATAACTGGGCTAATCCTGGGTTAGAGAACCCGTGACCACACGCTCACGCAAGGACAATTGTTTACTCTAATGTGCTAACATAACAAAGCTATATAAATAAATTAAATATAAGACATTACTTCCCTGATTTTAGTTAAGGAATTACGTTCTCAGCTCACTAATGTTGAACAGGATTGATGACAATGTACATCTTTATATTAGGCACTTTACTGTTTTCGTTTCTTCATACGTAATGTATGGCTACTTAGTTGGACAGCTATTGTATATATATATATATATATAGACGCCAATGCAATTACAAGATAATCATCTAGTAACGAAATAAAGACTTGACTGTGAACCATCTAAACGATTAACAATCACAACAATAACAAAACGGTGGTCTACTGCGACTTGAGAGGTTTTCTGCGGGCTCCGCAAGTGCGCGACTGAATTGCTGCAAAGTGACGTAGCGTTCCACTCCTAGATCACAACATATAAACATATACTCATACACACACAAATACATACGTGCACATCTACACAAATAACAGATATAGACAAAGAGTCTGAGAGAGAGAGAGAGATAGAGAGAAGAAGAGAGAGAACTGAATGAAGAGGAGACCTCCTCATGAGGGCATGCGCCGATGCAGTAGTCAATCTGCTGGCGTAGCGGAAAATGATCAAACTCCCGCTGCGTATCCGCCCGGCCCTCCTCAATCGAGGCTTTATGGCTGGCTCCGTTTCGCCCTTACCCCCCCCCCCTTATACCCCTCTGAAACTCCACGTCCACGTGCTTGTTCCTCGTGAAGATGAGGCGCTTCGAGACAGCGACGACGACTACGACAAAGACTGATGCTATCGGGCAACCAACTGACAAATTTGTCACAAGCCGGAATAGCTACGCTCTAAGCACGCTCTATATATATATATATATATACAAATATGTGTGTATATATTTATTTATACAAGAAACCATGCGTACTGTGATCGCAGGAAGTGAGGAAAAGAGCGTGAAGGATATCTAGATTAAAAAAGACAAAAAAAAAAGAGTAAAAAGGAGACGAAGTATAAGAGTAGACAAAAACGCAACAAATACATGGTGAATGAGCCAGAATGAGTCGACAACGACAACAACAATAACAACGACAGCCGCCACCAGCATTAGCAACAGCGGTAGGCAGCGACAGCCAGCAGAAACAGCAGCTCCGACACAAGGGCAGAACCTTGACGTCTTGGTCGGTCGGGATCGGCAGAGCTAGTGGCAACGAAAAAAGGTCCGGCTCTGTAACTGCGAGAAAAGATACGACACACAGATGAACAGATGAACTTGTCAATGTGTCGATCCGGGTCTGATCCAATTTGTCAGGCTGCGCTGGCGGGTTGCTATATGGCGAGTCAAGCGCGCTCACGTAGATACACCCACACGTACCCAAACAAACAAACAACCTACCTCACATTGTCATGGGCATATCTTACGCTCGTACGTTTGCTGCCTCATTCACATGCGCTTCAAAGCTGCGGCATTCAGTCGAAACACAGGAAGGGATCAAGGATTGGGCACGCGTCACTGATGCTGCCGCCACCGCCGCCACCAGCACGACTATGGCGGCCGTGCCGTGGTCGCCCTGATCGTCGTCGTCGTCACTGCCGCCGGTGCGATTCATGAAGCCTTCGATCGGGATAACCGCCGCTGCCATGCGTGTCTGTATGCCTTGCCCCGAATACGTAGTTCACAGCCAAAAGTATACAGGTGTATGCATATATATATATATATATATACACACACAATAAGGCACACGAAGCATATAGCAGCCAAACATTTATCGGCCACTCCTAACTATCTACACCTTTGCCCACACGGATCCAGAAAAACAAACAGCAGCAGGCCCGCATCATCGGAGATCCATCCAGGGTGCAGCGAGAAGATTAAGACTTTTAATCTTTCTGAAAGTGGTAAGGAAGCAGCTGGCGGAGGCCTTGGCAAATGTCCTCTTGGGGGTCGCAGCCGATAACAACAACAACAACAACAATGCATGGTGCGCGCTCTTCTCCTCTGTGCCAGTGGTTATCCGTCTTCCTTCCACCCGCAATGATGCCCTATCACTCTGTGTCATGATCCGCTATATTCTACGCGAATTTTCCAATTGACTACGCCTGGCCGAGATTGTACTTCCGGTCGTCACGAGAAACCGTTCTTTCACGAATGGCTGTGTGCGCCAGACCGTTCATAAGCTAACTGAAGATAACGTGTCCGGCGCCGCCAGGCTATGGAATGGTCGGACGTCCTAGTTCCCAGTACGGATCACCTGATAGCCCTTCGCGACAAACGCCCCCGGCCCCACCTAGACCGGGTTGGCCAAAGTCATCGACTTGCTCCTGTGAGGCGCCCCTCCATCTCAACTGCTGCCTATAATTTTTGGGACGAGGTTTTTCGCCTTTCAGAAGAAAGACGGGTCAATGAGACCGATTGCTTGCTCCTCCACCTTACGCAGACTGGCTGCAAACACTACTTGTAATTAAACCAGAGAAGATTAATTTCAAAATCGCTTTTCAACCCTGTAAGACAGGATCACCTCTTGAGGACGGCGCGAGCAGCATTGCCCCCCGCACACTAAAGCACCACGTCAGCACGCTCAACCAAGCTCACCGTGACGCTTGTTACCCAAGTCTTCCAAGATGATCTCATAGCTTGGCCACGGGACTGTAACAGGGTGATCCTTTGCCCCTACTTGTTTTTGTCTGATACCAAGATCTAGTTGACTTCCTCAACAGTCCACTAAATATTTGGTTCCTGAATGACGGCGCGCTAAGGGGCGATGTAAACATGTTTGCTGACGACGTTCGGCGCGTACTTTATTTTTGTAAAACCTTGGATTTGGAGCAGAGTCTTGAGAAATAGGAGAGTTATGTTACAGCCAATAGTACACACGCCCCAACCTTCGCACTCTCCAGGCCTTATTGCCGGGATCCCGGCAATAAGGCCTAATTACTCCGCCAGATAAATCACTCGCCCTAGCTCTGAAGTACACACAACTATTCATTATCTTACAGTAACTGCTCGATGGTGCCTCCGCAAACCATTCGGCAGATTCGGTAGCGTTTGCAGAGGTTTTGTTGGACCTCTTGGAAAACACCAGGCATTGCTCGGAACGGCTGGAAGTTAACCTGGCGACCAGCTCATATATATATATATATATATATATAGCCGAAGATTGATTTCTGTATTTCTGCGTTCGAAACTTTGGCTAAACCTGAACCCATGGCGGCTGCACTTATGAAGAAGCTCTGCGAGTGCTTGAAACTAACTACCAGTGGCCAAAAATTCGGAAATCGGCTCAAGTTTGGTGGGGTACAATCATGAAAACCTTTTATATTATGGAAATACTATTTTACCATATAAATATACAAATATGTGTATTTACATGAATGCTGTGCATATATCTATTAGGTTGGTGCATAATAGTCTTCCTCTTTTTTAATGGCATCTTGCCAACAATCAACGAGCTTTTTGATCTCTCTTTTGTAAAAATCTTGTTTCCTGGAAACGATGAACTATTGAATCGTATTTTGAATGTCTTCATAAGACTTGACTTTTTTTCAAGCTTAAACGTTTGGAAAGACCGAAATCAGCGATTATCTGCATGTTTGTAAGGTGTGGTGATGAATATGAGAGGTAGTCACATGGGGTCGCGCGTTGTCGTATTAAAAGATGACCCCATCCCTGCTTCACGAGTTTAGGACGCGTTTGGGTAAATTTTTCTTGAAATCATTGGAGTATAATTCCAACATATATTGGCAGTATATCTCTGTGTTAATTGTCTGGCCTTGTCTTTAAGGCTCAAAAGTGATGCATAATGCGATGTCAATGCAATCTTTGCAAAATTTGGAAAGAAATGCAAGTGCTCCAATTTGTTAGCGTTACTTAGTTTGTGAGAAACCTGTTTACATAGCTTTTAAGTTGTTCGCAAGTTTTCTGAGCGTTTTAAACAATGGTTGCTTGGTCAACTTCGGCTTCCTTCGCGAGTCCTCGAGTGGTACCGTTGAATTTTGTTGTATTTTTAAGTGCAGAACGTTTTTTTCCGACGAAGACCTGGATTTAAGTTTGAACAATTAACCAGACTTTGGTTAATTGGAACATGAAGAGCTACTGAATCACATTTAAGCCCCTGTGAGAAACAAGCAAGTATCCACATGCGCAGTTTTTATAGATTATAAATCTGCCTTTAGTAAGGCTCCGAGAAAAATCGTGTTACAGAGATAAGCTGCCACTGGCTTGGGACCACGCGTCGCTCAGTTGTTGAAGGCAATGCTTCAACCAAACACGATTATCTTAGACGACAAAAAGACGCGTTTTGGCAAACCAATGGCGGCGCACAGCAAGCTACAGGGAGCTCGTTGCTGCTTTCTGCTCTGCTTAGCGACCTACCGGAATTCCTCCAAAAACAAGTCTCCTATGTAAGGGTGACAGTTTACGCCGACTATATTGTTCTGCATAGCCCCGTATTCATTGAATTAAAAAGACACCTTTGATTGTTAGAAAATTTTAGTAAAAAACGGCAGCCCCAATACCACTACAGAGATCTAAGCCGTAATATTTCAAGCAGGTGGTCCCCTTCGAAGAGACGAGAACATCTTTATCGGTGGCACATTCATCGAGACGCTTTCGAAGGGGATTCTCTATGATGTATTTAGCGAAATTATGACGAAAGGGCAAATGCCCAGAGTGTGGGAATTTTAAAATTGAGAATTTGAGTTTCATTGCTAAGCTGACTCCGACATTCAAGGACAAACACAGCGACACAGACGAACTGATCCCAAAATCTCTACCGGGATGTAGTAAACTATGTCCTGCCTTCGGAGCGCCAGGCACGGAATGAGGTTCGCGACGCAATCCACGCTCTTCAGTCTGAGATCAGAGTCCAGGAGGTGCTGATCCTGTTCGCCATGAGCGTAAAGAGTTTCAACATGTCATGATGGTGCATGCGTAATGTACGCTGATGACATCGTTGTTGCTTACCGTAACGTTGCCGTCTTAGAGGCGTACCTCATGCAAAAGTGCTGGAGATAAACTCACGTAAAACCAAGGAGTTTGTCGCGGAGGACGTTTGGCTGCAAACGACGTTATTCGTTGCTATTCGTTGCTGTGGAATGCCATTAGAGTTTGTAATGTCTTTCCCAAACATGGATCGTCGGATTCATTATTTAAGAACGTCATCCACGACGCACGTCGAGGACTCGGTACGGCAGTTCGCTTGTTTATGCTGAAGACTCTGCCAAAGTTAGCGTATAGTTTAGACAGAGTACGGCAAAACCTATCTCAAGCGAAATTTAATTTGCTTGAAAAGTGCTTTACACTATTTATGAAGCGAGTACTTTGTCTTTTAATTCGGGCGAGAAGCCGCTTCGTGTTGTATTGTCGGACTGTGCGCCGATGGTCGAGATGCGTCGGCTTAAACTGCGTATGCCTGTGACGGAGCGACTTAACCAGTCCTTAGGAGAGTGGTGACGCAAAGCCCTGGAGACAGCGATGGAGGCAAGAGCGCTCGGCGTCTCTAAATCTTCTTGGTTATGGGCCAGAGTGGCCTGCGGTAACCGACACGTCTATACCAGGTACATCGTTCACGGGTTCGGTAACCTCGTATGCTCCCGTAGGGAGTTTCATGGAGACTATAGTACTTAGTGGATTTGTCGGTCTGCTCGCAGCAATGGCAACGGCTGAACTACAAATAACGATGTTCAATTTTAACATAACTATCTTGTATCTACACTCTATTTGAATGAAATGAGTATCATTGACTGATGATTCATCGAGTTTGCGCCACGGTTAATATATCTAAGTATAGAGCTTTCCTGCAGAGTTTCTTTAGGGATGCACAGCTCCAACAAAGTCTCGAGCACAATACTGTTAGCATGTTGTTCCAATTTCTTGCCGAAGCAAACTCTATTTAAGTTAAAACAGGTATGTCAGTGTTTCAGTGCCTGCAAAGCTATCGTCTCGAAAAAATCTACACGGAAACACGTGTACACCAGTATGTCCCCAGTACATAGATTTCACAGCAAGCTTTGCCAGATAAGCGGATGCTGTGGCAAGCAATACGTAAATTTGTAAGTACTGTTTAAGCGCGTGCGTCGACGGCCCTTAGGTCGTCCGATGCACGACCTAAAGGTAGTTCCATAAGTTCTTAAAATGAAAACCAAGAATTTTCCAAATCATGTTTTTAAATTTATCTTATTCGATATACTCCCCGAGATGCTCAATACACTTTTCCCACCAAGATTTCAGAGCTTTTATACCTCTTAAGTAGAATTCCGCGTCTTTAGACTGAAAATAGGCATTGACAGCAGCCTTAACCACTTCATTGCTGGAAAAACGCTTTCCACCGAGACTATTCTTCAAATGTTCGAAGAGGAAATAATCAGAGGGGCCAGGTCTGGAGAATAGGAAGGTTGTTCAATAAGTTCGAACCTCAGTTGGGCCAGTTTTGCCGATGCTTGCCGGGACTTGTGTGCAGGAGCATTGTCCTGGTGAAACAGGACAACCTTCTTCTGCAAAGCGGGCCGTTTCACGATGAGTTCTTGCTAAAGGCAGTCCAACAGTCTTGCATAATATTCTCCTGTGATCGTTTTACCGCTCTCAAGGTAGTCGACGAGCATTATTCTACGTTGGTCTTAAACAACTGTAGCCATCACCTTTCCGGTCAATGCCGTTGTCCGCACCCTCTTCGGAGGTCCTTCATCAGGTGCACACCATTGGCAAGATGCTTCTTGGGTCTCGGGAGTGTAGTGATGGACCCAGCTTTCATCGACGGTCATGAAACTGCGCCAAAAATCCGACGGATTTTTCGACATCTTGGCTAAATTTCGCTGTGAAGCGGAAACACGCGCGTCTTTTTGGCCTTGGTTAAGCAAATGCGGCACTCATTTTGCTCTGAGTTTTTTCATCTTCAAGTTCTCGTGCAGGATGAAATGCACACTACCCAAACGGATCCCCAAGGCCTCCGCTATCTCCTTAATGTTCATTCGCTTATCTGTGCCAACGATGTTTCGCACTTTCTCTATGTTTTCCTCATCAGTTGCCGTTTTTTGGCCTCCTGGACGTAGTTCATTCTCGGTGCTCCTGCGACCTCTTTTTAACACATTAATCCAGTTGGAAACAGTGGCAAAACATGGCGCAGAGTCACCGTACGTCTCGTCCAACCCAATTTTTACTTGGGTCGCATTCCAACCTTTGAAATAAAAATGCTTGATAACCACTCGAAACTCTTTTTTCTTAATTTTTAAAAATCACGCCGATACGTTGCACGGGAAAAGCTATCAAACGAAATCGCAACGGCCAATCACCATAATATTTTGAGTGCTAGCAGTCGAAAAGTTGCAGTTCCTAATAGCGGTGGAAGCGCGCCAAAATTCGAATTCTAAAAAGCTCATTCTAAGAACTTATGGAACTACCTGTAAAATTTTGCTATTATGGAGCTTGGTTACATGCCTTGCCCTGTCCACGAATAGGGTCTCTTTTGGATGACGAGACGACGCGCATTAGCACAGGATTGCGGTTTGGTGTCGACTTAGTTGTTCCTCACCGATGTCGTTGTGGTTACTTTGTAGACGCTTTGGCGCATCATGGCTTGTCATGCGCCTTAAGTGCAGGCCGAAGAGCTCGCCACTCGGCATTAAATGACACTTTCAGTCGAGCATTGAGATCTGCTGGCTTTCCGTGTGTACTAGAACCTTCGGGTCTATCCAGAGACGATGGTAAAAGGCCTGACCGTCTTACTCTAACCCCCTTTGAGCATGGTCACATGCTTGTTTGGGACGCAACTGTTACCGACTCATTAGCCCCTTCGATGGTCGGTGCAGGTGCGGACCAGGCAGGTCATGCGTCCAAGTTAGCAGAGGCTAACAAATGTAGAAAATACTCTGGCGTTGGTTATCCGCACAAATTTTGACCGTTGGCTTTTGAAACAACGGGAGGACCAGGCCCGCTTACAGTGAAATTGATTCAGTGAATAGAAGCCATGAATGTTTGCGTCAGAGGCTGTCGCTCGACATTCAATGAGGAAACGCAGCATCTGTTCGGGGCACATTGTCGAACGGGGCTAATCCTGGGTTAGAGAACCTGTAACTACACGTTAACGCAGAGACAATTGTTCACTCCAAAGTGCTCACATGAATAGGCTATTTAATAAAATAGTTCTATATATATATGTGTATATATATATATATATATAAGGAGAATACGGACTGGTATTTGTATATTGTAATATACAGCATGTCATTAAGTAGGCTGGAGAAATGAAACTTCAAATCATTGAACTCACTGCTGCTGTCCTCCGCAAAGAGAACGCACATTGGCATTCCTTCTCGTTTTCGCTAACTGATTTGTGTTTTGCTTGATTTTTGTGCAGATATATATTTCGTACAAAGACGTATATACATACATACATACATGCATACATACATAGATAGCAATCTATGCATCAAAAACATCGGCTTGCCACCTTCACTCACCAAACGGCCAACCCACAGTCACCATCATCAGCAGGCATGACGGCACACACCGCTCTAGTTATCTATGGCTGGTTGTTAGACTCGAAGCCGACGTAATTGCCGACATCGGCTGGGGTGGCGGCGGCATTGCGGCTGTTAATTAGGCAAAGTAGCCGCCGAGTGAGGAATGAGCCCGGAGCGCAGGCGATTCCTGTACTGACTACTGAAGAACAAGAGGTCTCCAGCAAGAGCAGCAGCAGCAGCGGCAGCAGCACCAGCGAAGCTGAAGATGGCGGACTTCGCGGCCTTGGCCTTCATCGGACCAACCGTCGGACCGCCGCTAACCGTCGGTTAACTTCATTCGACGTAAACGAGTGCGAACGACAGAATGACGAACAGAACGAACGGCCTCGGGAATGTCGTTGTGTCGAAGCGTCACGCCAGTCGTCGCACAGGTAGACATTTGTCAGAGAGGACGTGTTGAAACAAACAGTCAGCAGCTGATTGAGTCGGATTTGTACGAACGACTCGTGCGGCCGTCTGCTTTGCTCCTCCGGAGGGAGGCGGGAGGACGGAAAGGTCGGCGCAGATATGGGGCGTATCATCATCAACATCTTCGCAGTTCTTGTTGTTGTTGTTGCTATTCCTGCTGCTGCTGCTGTTGTTGTTGCTATTCCTGCTGCTGCTGTTGTTGTTGTTGGTATTCCTGCTGTTGTTGTTCCTGTTGTTGCTGCTGTTGCTGTGTTGTCACTTTCAACACGTTTCGGCTCTGCTGAATGCCGACGAACGAGGTGGCCGAACCTGCGATGCCCTGCGGTCGGTCGGTCCGTGGGCCGCATCCGTCTGTGTGGTTCTGTCAATCAGCCAGTTGTGAGACCACGGCTGCGACGACAACGACGCACGTCTACGGAGTTCGGCCGAAACGAAACGTCGTGTGACGCTGCTGAGGGTCGGCTTCGAGCATCGATCGACCTGGACCTGTCGACCATCGATACAGCGAGATCTACATCATTTCTTTGCCATTCGGTAGGCTCTGCTCGAGCTGGTCGTCGTTGTCGTTGTTGTTGTCGTCGTCGTCGTCGTCGTCGCCGCCGCCGCTACCGTCGTCGGGTTGTCGTTGCCGATAGCCAGGCATCGTAGGGGGGACATCGACTGCTGACTTGTAATGGGCTTTTCTCTTACTGTATGCATGTATATCCATCCATTCTTGTCCCCTCCTCCCGTTCTGTTTTTTTTTTCGGTAGCAAGAGTCGACGGTCAATGTGAAGCTCTCGCTCTTTTTACTGAGTCTTCTTCTTCATGATGAAGATGGCGATGATCACTTAGTTCACTGTTTTGGCGTTGGCTTCATCGGCTTCACTTGTCTGTCTCGACAGTAGTTGAGAAGAGTGACGACTGTCACCCTTTGAATGATGGTGATCGTGATGGTGGTGATTCTTGCTGCTGCTGCTAACCAGAGAATGGAATGCCAACGATCTCGCTGCCACTGTGGCACGCTGAGCTCGTGTGTTTGTTTCGTTTTTTTTTAATGCGTGTCGTTAGTATCAACAGAGACAGAGGATGATGATAATGATGAGTACTCGCCTGCGTGCACCATGTCAGAGAGAAAAAGCAAGCCAGCGAGAGAAAGGTAGAAGGAGAGAGAGCAAATCAGCTATATATATATATATATATATATAATTTATTTAAGTGTTTCAAGGTACATTTGTATATATATATATATATATATATATATATATCGAGAGAGAGAGAGACATAGAGAGGGTGAACCAGAGAGACGTAGTGTGTGTGTGTGTGTTGACTTTGTAGACATCTAGAGATCTGGATCACGAGAGGTCGATATAAAAAGAGAGCCATCACCAATGAAGGAAACTCGGAGAGGGAGAGCGAAGCGCAGCAAGGAGCGGAAGGCGGGGCGATTCACACGGCGTACGTAAGCACACACGTGCACGCGTGCGCACGAACCCATGTCGACCTAACGACTGTACTGTTTGCTGCTAACCACTGACTGCTAACCACCCGACTGTGGTAGTGAGTTAGCACAGCGAGAGAGAGAGAGACACAGAGAGAGAGAGAGAGAGAGAGAGATAGAGCGCGTTCTTTTCTCCACTCTACGTCGAATTGCGTTGTTGTTGTTGTTGTCGTCGTCGTCGTGGTGCCATTCTGTCAGCGCAGTGCAGATTGCAGATTGGCGGGATCACTCACACTGAGAGGGGTCGGGGGGGGGGGGGTGTGTGGGGTCAACTGACGACGACGACGACGGATCATCACCAACGGTAGCAGAAGCAGAAGAACCAGTAGCAACTACAGCAGCAGCAGCAGCAGCAGTGTAGCTACCGGTTGATCAAGACCACCCCGCGACGTAGATTATGCGAATGCGACTTCTGTCGACGGAACACACAGACAAACAGACAGAGAGACAGACAGACGCGTGGACAGGTGAATAACACGCAGATAGGCAGCCAGATACGACCGAAACAGAATGCTGACTGGTTGATGGTTGGTCGATGGCCGCCCCGTAGCCGCCGCCATTACCACCGCCACGGTTTGCTGTCATTGAATTAGCGCTGCCGCCCGGGGTCGGAGGGTCTGTCGGGGAACTCGACGACTGGGTGGTCGACGATGAGCCCGCCGGTCGGCCGGGGCCCCGTCGAGACTCAAGCTCAGAGGTGACAGCAGCAGCAGCGGCAGTAGCAGGGGCAGTAGCCGGCAAAGCAAATATCTTCCTCTTCTGCCCGCCTTGTGCTTGTGTTTACGGAAGGGTGCAGTCGAACGGGGCAGCAGCGCGTATGGGCCCATGTCTCCTTGTCCACATGCTCATTCGTAACAAACATAGTAAAGGATTGCACCTCTATAAAAAGGTCTGTAGCAGTATATATATATATATATATATATACTGCACGTGCGCACGGAATTATGCATCATGGCATGTTAACGTGTTGACCCATACACATTTACAGTGTGGTCAACTCTTCATGGTTGTGTTGTTTGTGAATGCGCGGATAGTAAAGTAAAGTTTTCGGGCTGACCCTCAGCCAAGATTTAACGTCCACGGAACTGTTTTTCACATTGCTTCATAGACGGACGACCCCCATAAATACAAATGTGCAACGGTGGGGCTCGAACCCGCGCACCTATATGTCTCCTCCGGTTGCGAGGCGCAGACTTTAGCCACCACGCCACCGGGCTCGACAGCTCGATGCGCGGATAGTATCATGTATAAAAGTAAGTACTTACTTTCATATATATATATGCATACACACTCTACCTACCCGCCGCACACTCTACCTAGCAAAGTGAGCGCCACACGCCGTGGCCGCCGCGCTCATCGCATCGTATCAATGAAGAAACAACAATTTTTTTTTAATGATTAGTGAAGAGCGAACACACAGAGGCACTCACGTACGGCATTTACCATAGGCAGGCACGCGCGCATGGCCACCGCTGCTTCACCGACGCATATACGTGTAAGCCGCTGTCGATATGTGGCCTGGTTCGGGCATTCTGTACCGTGCTGCCTGAGTGAAGTCCTTCTTCCATCAGCTCAGAGATGAGCAAGCAAGTGAGTGGGTGAGTGAGTGAGTCAGTCACTCACTCACTTAGTCAGTGAAGTCCGAGTCGGCAGTTATCAGATGCCTTAGACAGGCAGCAGTTATTGCCGTATGGCGAGCATCAACCTCGTCATCGTCCTCATTATCATCCGTCATGGCGGCCTTGTCAGGCCGCGTTTGGCTGCGGCGGCCGTAACGGCGGCGGCACGGCACCGCAGCGGAAGCGATGAGAACCGCGAGGTGGGGGGTGAGGAAGTGGGGGGGGGTGAGGAAGTGGGGGGGGGTGAGGAAGTGGGGGGGGTGAGGAGGTGGGGGTGAGGTAGTGGGGGGGTGAGGTGGTGGGGGTGAGGTAGTGGGCCTGACGACCGACCGAATGGCCAGACTAGCTCAAGTTGAAGCTTTCGATGCATTGCGTTTATCAACGGACGACCTCAACTAACTCTTCGACTCGACGCGACCACGCGCGGTGGAACGGCAGGCCGATCTTTGACGGTTGACGTTGCTGCTTCTGTCGTCGGTGTTAAGCGGTCGTCCGCAATACTTAGAGGTGATTTGAGAGACAATCGGGGCGATGAGTAGTGGTAATAATGATTTCGACATCGATGACGACCACAACAACAACAATAACAACAACAAGCTGCGTGGATAATAATCACGATGAGAGGGTTAGCAGTCGTAGAAGAAAAAAAGAAAAAGAAGAGATATAAGATTGAGAGAGGATCATTCATTACTTGTTGTTGTTGTTGTTGTTGTTGGTGTTGTTGTCTATATACGTGCATACAAGCGTAAGTACATATATTTTTGTGAATAGATATTAACTTTAAAAATGCCAGGGTAGAACTCACAACCCTAACAAAAATCTAATCGTCTCCTTTGTCCCTTGTTAGGGGGTGGCCGTAATACGTAATACTGTCTTCTCGAGATTACTTTACCATTATATATATATATACATATATTGACCGTTTGGTATTACCGGAACTGCATCTTACAATGCTTGAGTATAAAAAAAGTATATATATATATATATATATATATGCGTGTGTGTCCTTTTTTTCTTATTTAAGTGATTCTACTACTCCTCTTCGTAGTCAGCGAGCGTTGTCAAAGATAAGAATGAGAACATTTACGTTTCTTCTCGGGTCGATCAACCGATCGAATGGTGTCGGGCAGCCGTTAGCAGTAGTTTCGTCGGCGTCGGCCAGCTGGGTAAACTTTCAACAGCCCTCGCTCGACGCCGGCGGTGGATCTACAACGGAAGGTCGGCATGAAGAACAATGGCAACCGGCCCATCCATACGCAAGGGTCCGGTACAATCGCCGCCCTGCACACAACGACCAGCCTCAACAACAACAGCAGCAGCAGCAGAGGCGTCAGCGGTAGCAGCAGCAGCAGTAGTAGCTGTCTGCGCGAGTCTAGCGAAAAATTGACACGTCGGGGCTGAATTGGTCAGATTGGGATATTTGCGGGTGGCTCTGATTCGCCACCTAACCGAATGTTCTGCAGCGTTGTTGTTGCTGCTGCTACTGCTACTACTACTGTTATTGCTGTTGTTGTTGATGTTGTTGTTATTTTGCTTTTGATTTTTGCTGCTGTTGTGAATGTTCTCGTATTTGTTGTGATTGTACGTTTACGTTCCGTCGACTCGTATGCGTTTTCCTGTGTATATGTGTGTGATTTTGTTTGCACGGTTAAATGTTTGCCTCTGAATATATATATATATATATATATATATAAGCGTGATATGTATAATATTGGCGCTCAATGAAGACACACGCACAACAAAAAAACTACTCGAAGAGCCAAGAAAATAGACGCCAAGTAGGGAAGAGACCAAGATAGATATGGAGCGAGCAAAAGAGACAGGAAAAAGGAAAGTATCATTGCGCGGCATTCACCTGCTCCTACTGGACGCGATGCTACTGTTGTTGTTGCTACTGATGTTGCCACTCGTCGTCGGGACCATCGGGACTTGAGTTACTCGAATGGCAAGCCGTGGCCAACGAATTAGCGGGAATAATCTGCTTACCTATCGGCGTATCGTCCGGTCGCCAGCCTGTCAAGAGCGCACCAGAGAGGAACGCCAACATCCTTCTACCCAGCAATCTACCCCCGACTCCCTGCCCACCTATCCAGCTACCTGCTTTGCTCGGTGTTGTCATGCTGCTGCTGCGGTTGCTACTGTGTCCGTTTTCTCTCGTCACCCCTGTTGATTTTGTTTTCGTCTTATTTTTGTTGTTCTTGCTTGTGTTCTGTCTTTTCTCTATTTCTTCTTTGTCTTTCCTATATCTCTCATTTGTTTGCGCCCACCTCTCATTTTCTTTCTCTCGCTCTTTTTCTCTTTCATTCTCAGAACCCTTCTAGCTTGTACTTCGGGGGGACGTTATACGTCATCTCTCTGTCTCTCAACTCCTCGAACCGACTCGACACTTTCAGCTACTGCTACTGATTTTGCTGCCATACTCCAGCCATAGCTTACCAACAACAACAACAACGACAAATTCATATGTACGCGACTTTCCTCGCCACAAAACATCTTTGACGCCGCTTGTACAGTGACATCATCAACAGCAACAACAGCCACTCACGGCTACGACAGCACAATTCATGGCGTGGCAACAAAAGCAGTATATATATATATATATATATATATATATAACAATTCCAAAAATATATTCAAGATAACAGCTGCAGGGATAAATTGAAATATGCCTAATACAGTCCAAGCGTATCATATCAATAAGGGGTCTCCCCTTAATGAGAGTATACAATTAGAAATGTTAATTTTTGCGAGGGGGAAAAATACGGTTGTTTGTTAAACGTTTTGCTAGACGCTTGGATTAAAATGTTACGGCAAAGAATCTACTGCTAGAGACAGCTTTCAAAGCTCTCAACTAGAGAAATTCGATATAAGCATTGCACTGAGTAACTTGTTTTTAACGCAACACGTTGTCATACGTGGCACTACTGAAAAATCTAACACTTAAAATACAAAACTGTACTATTTTTTCTTAATATATTTAAATTTCTTCTAGGTGATTTGCAAAATGGGCTTGTACTAACTAAATATACAACAAAATCACTTTAATTACAATAAAAAGGGGTTATATCACGGCTCTAGGAGGTAAGGTTAGGTACTACGCAGCCAAATAATATATGTAAAGCTTACTTGTATTGCATTTAGCGTGGTTCTGCAAAGTGCGTAAGGTATGTAAGAAGGAAGTGGAAAGCAAGGCTTTTCCTGACTCGCGGTAGTCACCGTAGTGATGTGCATGATATGCCGGGGATAGGTAAAACGCCAATCGCTCTTAATAATAGTTAACGTTACACCCTAAGCAGGACCCTCCGCTAGTAACTTAGTCGAATGGCAAAAGTAACACATGCAACTTGTAACAGTCTCTATTTATTGCAAACACACTACGCACCAGTGTATGACTAATAGTTTAAATAATTCCAAAAAAAACTCCGTATTAAAAATACTGAATGGTCAACTACCAATCACCCTAATCTCTCTACCAATTGTTACAGTCTACTCGTCTCATTTGCACCTCCGATTAACTTAACGATTAGTGGCGGCGTGGTCTAGAGGACAAGTGCGCTAGTCATGGTTGCCTTCTACCGAGGTGTTTTGCCGGTTCGGTCCCTCTTGTTCATCGAATTCTCTTTGAGTGCTCACTAAAAATAGATGTTAAACTATACCGCAGATTCAGTAAATAACTGTTGGGGGAAAACTCTAAATATCACAACTCATGTCCGACTCATTAAAGGCGATACTTCTAGAGTTATATAGCTTAGTACATTGGATTAAAGTGAGATTACTGTACATTGGGTAAAAGTGACTTAAGTTTAATAATAATAAAAACTGCCTTACCTACTGACTCCATATATCAGCCTGGAACTTAAAGACCACCCGGCGCAGTGGGCTCTACTAGCATAAAGGGATGTACATATGCTTAGCGTTCGTACAAGAAACGCACGGTCGATCCCATCATTTATAGTTTTTTCCATTGAAACTTGCACGTGCGATGTGCACGATCAACGTCTGCGTGTCTATCACACGTGGTGGTCGGGGACAATAATTGGACCCTCGACTGCGACGTAGAATTAACTACTGAGGGCGGTCATTTTGTGTTGTAGATCGTGCTATTCGGGTCAGCCAATTTGCTGACTCATTAAGCATATTTGTTTACCCGCCTGAACAATTGGTTCAACGGTCTGAACATCTGGCTTATCTGGTTAATCCTAATTTAACCTTGACCTCGATGTAGGTGGTGGGTCGAGGTGACGTAAACATATTCTTCTCCACTACTCGGCCATTGCGTGCATCCATGCATTGGACGACGGGGCAGATTTACTTTTCTGCTTGTGTGATGGGGTCACTCGGTGCAATTTGAGTTTATCTTGAGTTTAGGCATTCTCAGGTCTGCTCGGGCGCTGGGGTGACGCAATATATAGGGGATTGTCTCCCTCGGTTCCTCGTTCCCCTCAATGGCAGAACCGGTAAGGAGAGGCGAAAGGCCAGTCCGGAATCGGAGAAAGCGAAGATACGGCATCTCTGTACAAGTTCCTGTCTGGGGCTTGCGCACCCGAAATCAGCCACACCTGCACCACTATTATGCTTAATTAAGCGTACTCGAAAGTATCTTCCAATTGATTTTCCTGATCTCTTAAATCGTGGGGAAGTCCCCTAGCTTATATCTCTGACTATCAGCCTGTCTAGCTTTATAGTGATTTCGGTCGTCAGCTTTTTGGCTTCGGTCAGAATGAATTGGCTGAGTTTGTTTTCCTCTTGTCGTTCTGAGGACCTGATTCAGGCTCAGCCAGAAGGCAGATAAGCCAGAAGCAAGACATACCAGTTCATCGCAGTGAGACTCCATACGCAAAGGAGACGGATCGGCGTGAGTACAATCACTAACGCTTAAATACTCACTATATCTCCTGCGGCCGGGAACAAGGACTAAAGTGTCGGCTGCTACATAAAACTGTCGGATATTATCCCGTATTGTCTATATGCATTAGACTTTTGTCTATACTATTCAAGTAATTCAATTTGTTATAACACATCACCACGAGGTATTTTTGATACCTAATAATTATACAGAAAACCAGCATATCTTGCTGACTACAAATGGTTTGTCTGCGCAGCAGGATGCGTACGTGTGGATATTTTAAAACAAAACAAAATTAAAGATAGTGTTAGCTACGATCAAACAAGTTTGACAGCGTGCATGTTATGACCACTTAAATTAGGATCGTTTCTAACCCTGTGCCCCTTATAACGTGCCGTTGTAACGGAAGGGAGCACATCACAGTTTATGTCATAAGCATATTCATCACATCTAATCAAAGTGAGTCCAGGTGGCTATGCTTTACGGCATTATACCTTTAGAAGAAAGTTTCTATGGCACACAAAAAAAGGGAAGTTGCATACGACCGTCAACAGTGTTCCACACCAGATGTACATTTTATGAATAGAAAAAAAACACATGGGTGCGTATCTGCATCAGGACGAGCATTCCGCAGAGCGCTTTTTGCCTCACATGTGTACAGCAGCGGCAAAACTCGAGCGCACCGTTTGAACTCGGTTGGAGCAAGAAAGCCCCTGAGCATTGCCAATCAAACTCTAAAAGATAGGAGGCATAGTTAATGATCTATAAAGGTTTCGAGAATGCACTATACACGCTCACCACAGGTAGCTCCCATAGGCTAGTGTGACATTCATTGAACCCGTATTTTTTCACACTTTCAGGTTCGGGTCACAAAAACACGTAACCCAACTGTAGAGGCGCGTCGAAACTTGTCGTCAACTGATTCTGGTGTTTAGTTGCCCCCTTTAGGTTGCGCCTCCAAGTATAAACCAGCTCCCGCGGGCTCTTCGAATGTTTTTTTCTGCCTTTTTCTCGAGCGTCTTCAGCGTCAGACGAAGTCAAGCCACATCGTCTTTTCTGTTCACGTTTCTGCCAAAAATGCTTCTTTTCACCTGGGATCTCCCGTACGTTCCCTAAGGCTCCGCGGCTCAGGACCTTATAATTCGCAAACAAGTGACCGTGCTGATCATTTCGGTCCGGTGCTTGGCAGCCGGTCCAACTCTCTTTCAACATTCCTTAAAATTCACCACGTCCATTCCTCCTGTCACTACTGGTGGCGCTCGTAGCCACCAGTAGGTTCAGATCTCACTTCTAAAGTCGCGCTCATTTTTCATGGCAACAATCTTAGCTAACACCGGCAGTCCACAGTCTGATTATTTTGTGATTATCTGGATCCATGACACGCTTCGATTTAAAATATGTACAATAAAACTTTTTTACCAGTGTAAAGGCATGTCCCAATGTTTGGTAAACTCTAGCAACTACATACGCGTGGACTAGCGGAGCACGAAATATCATGTACCGCTGAAGCAAGGCGACATTTAAGGAAATAGGACATCCGACTCGTGTGCCTGCTTTGTTTGATAAAATCTGGAACGCTTTTATGGTTTATAGATTTTTTTAGAGAGCACTTTCAGAAGTTTGCTTAATATAATCGCTAGCCTGTTGTAGATTTCCGTCTGGTGAAAAAATGTACTTCGGTTTCCGCAGACGGATATCTTCTCAATCACTCCTCAGAAAAAGCTAGCATACGACCACGGGCGTCGGGAGTGGCGCTGGATACAGGTAAGTAAACGCAATGATTAGGCAGACAAGTTCAGTATATTTAAGTTCACATAACCGAAGTGGTACACTATGTATGCAATATGATATGATATGATGTTTATTGATACTTAATTGTAGTTTATCATTTGTGTTAGAACTTCATATAGCCACAAGCTAGTGCGAAGCATATGTACAAGTTATAGTACAGTTATAGATTTTGTACATTATCACCGTAGTATCTCGTATTATTGCAATTATGTATCTATGGATTGTGTACATGTTTACAAAGTTATGGTTTATTCAGACGCAAATAAGGTTAGATAGTGCGTTCTCGTAGTGTTTTTGAATTGACTAAGCGAATTAAGTGTCGTAGTGTCACTAGGCAACATGTTCCACACAGGTAGCACTTAGATTATAGAGTGCAAACCTTGACAATGATTAGCATGTGTGCTTCATTAGGACAGCGTAGATCTCGGAAGACTATCCTTAAAGTAGTTAGATTAAAATGAGCACTGCTTGAACTTTATCCCATTTGCCTGACCTACCTCTACCAGAAAGCGATATACTAACATGCTAATGGAGCCTTTAATTTGACAAGAAATTAAATATTTTTGATGAGATGCATTTAAGACTGCTGGAGTTCTTAAACATGGTAAAGGTAGTACGAATACGATGATGAAGAGCTCCTAAAACGACACAACAACTTTTGTGTTTTTGTTTCCGCACGCCCTACTCACTAGTGCGCATTGAGTTCGCACCAACGCCCAAGCGGCTATAGACATTCGTTTTACCTTGGAATTAACGTTGCCGTTAAAAAAGTAATTAACATGTTTTTAAAGGTGTCACCCTAACATTACGGGCAACTGAACAAAGTGTATTATACGTTTAGGCTTTCATTTAAGTGAAATGTTTGGCTAGGCTTTAAATGTAGATATTAGACTTTGTATCAATACCTAGGGAGCGTCTCTTCATAACTCAACAAACTTTGGACTCGCAAATGCAACATGCTCAGTGACCAAATAATAACGACGCAAGATGGTTGACAATATACCACTCACATTGCACACATTTGCGTTTGGTTTAGAAAAAATATTATTTCTAATACAAATGTGAGTATAATTATCATATGGCATAAATAAAACAAAGAAGCACAAGCGAAAACTAAATTGTAAATTTAATATTTGACACACCTTGTGTGTGACTGGTTTCGAGACTGATTAAATTTGCTAGAAACTTGTTAAATAGCAGGCCGAATTCCGCTATTAAAAGTGCGTGCGATCCACCAAGAAAGCGCTGCAAAAGCAGCCATTTGCTTTGTCGTGGCGTTGCATTGCTGCTCACAGAGTAAGCCAAGCCCTTTCATGAACATGGATCAGTCTGGCCCTGGCACCAACTATGAGGATAGCCGTTTCACATGCGAGTAGGCGCTCGTCTGTTACGTAACAAACTATGCTGTTTGTGCTTGCGTGGCTCAAATTGTACCACGGAGGCTCTGCTGCGACGTCGAGTTGATTTTCTCTTCTGACGACTGGAATCCCGCTTGTGCTGCCGTTTGGCCCTATAATAAGTTTGTTGAGGTTCGGCCTTTGAAAGCCGCGCACCGCCTCGACTCGAAGTGGCACGCCTCTGCTGACTAAACGACTTCAAAGTGCCAGATCGATTTAATGTGCGGCGCTGCTCTTTGCGTTTGATGCTTTGCTTCTGCTCTCTCAGGGCGAGATACTCGCCGCCGTGCCCTCATGTTGTAAACCTTATCGCTCCGACAGGACCCACGTTGACTCCGGTAGGGCTTTCTAGAACATTTTCGAGATTTCGCCGAACGGCGCTTTTCTCGGTGACGTGCATAACTACGACGAGACGGACGAGATCGGGCATGTTTCGTCGAGGCCGCTTTATAAGCCGCCGCCTTGCTTGTTCTGCCACGACGCACTTCGTGGTTTTAACAGCTGAGTTTTTCGAGCTTACTCTTCGATGATGAGATGAGCGTTTGGTAGGCACTTTGCTCTTTTGGATACGCCGTTTAATGGAGGAAGCCGCCAACAGTTTTGATTTGATGACGCGCCGAATACTCGTACTGAAACCACTCCCACTCAACACACTGCTTTTTGGTCGTGCGAAGGTGTTGCTATTAGTCATCATAGGCATGGCTATCACGCGGCTTCTCCTAAGGCGTGTCGTAGCCGTCGACGGTGTCCCGATGCCGTTATGAGTCCTACACTGACTGGGAGCGTTTGCTGAGACTTCGCGGCTAGAAAGCAGGTTCCTCGCTGTTCCGTCACCATCGGCATGCAGCGAGCTGTTGCTGTCGGCATCGCGATGTATATTGTCTTCATGCAGAAAACTGGTCTTCGTTTTAGATCCCCGTATAAAGTTCATGCATAACACCTTGAAAATAATGCAAATTCGCTTTTAATAAATTTGTACATAGACTAGTTTACTCACTTCGGCGTCGACGATTAGATGTCGACGGTCGAGGTTACTCACTTCGACGTTGACGAATGCACAATATATATTTATATATATATATATATATATATATTGTGGGAGAGGGAGGCGCGTCGGAAAAAAAGAGGGGATGGTGTATATAATTGACTAATAAAGATGGCACTAAATATGCAAGACATATGTATCAGGATTTGCCTTATGGAATCAAGTTAAACTTTCTGAAATAATAGTCCAACAAAGTACGACATGCAGCACAAACTGAATCCATCAATATTCGTGGCGTGCAAAAAACTGGAGTTGTCAACGAGGTCATTATACAGGCGTTAACCGAAAAATGAAACCTAGTGCAGTTTGAGCTGCCAACTGACGATTAAATTGCAAAAAGTCACCTGGAAAATGGAGGCTGCATATAGACATTATATTTTGCCGTCATGTTCGCTGGAGGATAATTTACACTATATATATATATATATATATATATATATATATATATTATATATGTATGAGGCTTTACAGACCTTAGCACTGTCATGGGTATCTGTAAATGACGGAGGCAGATCACTGGATGGCGCAGGGCAGCTCTGTAGATTCGCGAACTGATCTGAGGTCTTGTCTGAAGTTTCCTGTAGGTCAATACGCACAGGCATGTTTCTTTCGTGAACCCTAAAAACCTAGTGTAGTTCGCGTTGCCAGTAAGTACATGTGTGCTGCTTACCTAAGCCACCGAAAGCTAGCATATAGTTGGGATAAACGATTGATGTTTCGACTTCTAATAGCTTTTTATATTTCAGGATAATATAAGTTGCATATATATACAATTTTTAACCTCAGCCAAGAGTTAATTTCCACGGGACTGGTTTTCGCATTGCTTCATAGACCGACCCTCATGAGCACAAATGTGCAACGGTGGGATTCGAACCCGCGTACCTATGTACCTTCTCCGGTCGCGAGACGCAAGTGAATGCACCACGCCACCGGATTCGACATATACATATATATATACTCATACGTTTAATATGTGAGGCTGTACACAGACCTCAGCGATGCCTTGAGCGTTTGTATGTGACATAGGCAGATTGCTGCGTGGGGCAGAGCACGTCTGTAGGTTCGCAAACTGATCCGACGTTTTGACTGCCGTTTCTTGTAGGCTCAATATTTAACACATCATATGTCTCTATAACCCAGTAAGCATATAAATTATATATTCTATAAAATATTAATGATAGCCTTACTTAGCTTGGTAGTTTAATAATAAATCAAGAATTATCATATATATATATTTATATATATACATATATATCACACGTAAATGTAGGGCTTTGCTCGTGAAAGAAAAGAACGAGTTAACGCACGAAAACTAAACCAAAGCGCCTGACAAACGCACCTTAGCGATAGCTTGGAGACGTGCAGCGAGCGACGGTGGCAAATCCTTGGCAACTTGGGGGCAGATGGGCAGTTTCAGAAGCTGATCTGGTATTCCGCCAACGATCTCGTTCAGATCGAGCACGCCAATGAGATCTGCCGTAAAGGCGTGCCTTGTGCGACAGTCGGCATGCAGCCATCTGCATCGACGCATGCATTGATATCACAACATTAACAACATATAAGCTTTGGCAAATATTGTTGCACGCAATATATATATATATATATATATATATATATATATTCCTTTCGCATAGCATGACGTACTAGCTAACTACGGATAGCAGTTTAATTTCAGCTACAAATTTATATTCAACGACAATATTGCAGCACCGATCACGTCGTTCGCAACAATAACAGCTGCAACTGCTAATACACTTGTTTCACTAGTGCTAAGATGAGTGGGACTTCTGCTGAACCACCGCAAAGTTCACGGGCATAGTTTGTTGGCTGTATATAAAGATCCGTGAGGCCTTATAGTAGCGGGAACTGTTGTCGAGGAATTTTAGTCTATATAGGATTTTTGACGAGGATTTGCTTAAAGATAAGCATATGCAGCATCTGCATTCGAATCGCCATAGTGAAAGAGTAGTACGTGGTTCGCAATTGGGCTAACGAGTAGGCCTTTCCTCTCCTTTAGATGGATTCCTCCTTTTTCCCAGTAATGCTTTGCCGTGGTTGGTGCCAAACCCACAAACAGGTTTCGTCCAGCTCATGAAAGCAATACTTTCTACAGGTGCATAGAGGTTGTGAAGAATATGGACAAGAATGACTACAAGTCCGTGGATGCCAAGTCACCTCTTGCTCACTCATAAAGTCGTTGAACGACGCAGTATCTCTGATAGGGCATATCATTTTAGTCCTTCGGTGAAGAGCCCAAAATTTAAATTAGTCGTGAAGGCTCGTTTATAGAACGCGCCCAGAAATTCCCATATCAGAGCAAAACCGTATAATGGCACAAGGCTAGATCGAAAGACGCATGATGGTGGCCAATTGCTTCTGGGGTGATTTAGTTGAACCCAATTAGCGTCAACATTATGTGACAATAGGTATTTTAAAATGGGATATGACATCGACATAAATTGTGACAGATTGCCTGTAAATGAGCATATTGGTAAAACGGCTGATGATTATAATGATAGTGGGCAAGACATCATTAAGCAAAGATGCAAGAGACTTCTGTTCTGACCGCAAGGCTCGCCTCGCCAAAACACAATTGAGTGGGGAGAACTTCTACGCTCTCGGAGAGTTCAGCATCACATAGGAATAATAAAAGATGTTGTCATCCTGTTCAAAGTTGGCATTCTGAGCCTAATCACGTATGGTAAGCCCATAATCAATTGATGAAGGCAATAATTTGATTGACAAGTAGATATAGACTAAAATAGCAGACAAATGTTGTTTGGCAAGTAACTATGCGAACGAATACTTCCTAGAAAGCCTAAGCTACATTAACATGTACATAGAACTTTTAATCTGGTATAAATTTATATGTATATTGTATACGCTTCAGGTATAACGGCGGAACTAACTGGTACGATATGTTTAGTGTAGCTTAGCCGTTGAGCAGTGTATATGGCATCTACGTGGTCAACAACATGCCTCTAAAAATCTGCTATGCTTACAAAATAGATTTCTATGCTTCGTAAAAGACTGTGGGATATTCGAGAGTTTCTTAAAAGAGAACAAAGAAAAATTAGAGTTACAGACGGTTATATTGTATAGGTTCAAAAAGATGTTGCTTGCTGCGGAAGCTGTTCGAAATATTTGAAAACTATCTAGCAAACGCAGCATTTCAAAGACATCGTGCTGCAATTGGTCCGCCAAGTTTCGTTGCGGCAATTTAAGCTTTCTTCCCAGTCCCAGGTTCTCACGGGACATAGCAACTTCCAATTATACCTCTACCGAATAGGGAAGGTCCCATCAAAAACATGCCTTTTCTGCGAAGAAACTCTGGAAGACAGTCCATAAAGCACACTTCTCAAGTGCCGCGCATGGGAATAGACCAGAACCATTGAGATTAGAGGTATTCGCAAGAGATGATTTGGAGCGGGAATGACCCATTCCGAAATTCAGAACTCACCGCAAAATTGTATGAAAAGATTCGTGGAGTGCATCCTGTGTTTGACCTAGGCATGGGAATTAGGAGCGGAAGCAGCACAGAACGTGCTAAAAACAAAGCGCAGAAAGAATCTCGTCGAGGCCGACGCGCATGAAAATAGTGCAACTTTGTGTCAAACGGGTTCGCAGGGGCTGGGACAAAGTGCGGTGTGCCTGACAATAGGGGACTCTGTGAGCGACCCCGGCCAAAGGATCTGATAGGGCACGCGCTACTTCTCCTGATGGCCCATCTCGCTCTGTTCTATGAAGATCTGGACCATTAGAGAGTGAAGTCTGAGATGCGTTTAGTAGTATGAGTCTCAGTGGCGTAACATCCATCCGCTAGGGTCGAATCCCACACAGCTCGAAATGGTAAGTGATATTCCATACACGTAAATGTAGGGCGTAACTGCACTTAAACCCCCTCTACAAAAAAAAGCTTAAGCCTTCTGGATGAACCCCGTTCTGGAACGTCTAATGCGCTCGAGGAAGACCACCAACAAAATAGTTTTGTTGGCTCTCCGGATTCTACGAGTATCTGTTGTTGCTTGTGACACAAATTGGTCTTTTACGACAATGTGAAATGTGAAAGATCCTGCTGTGCTTTAGACCAACCTCCCGTAAAAACACCATGGAAATTAACCCGTTCTGTGATTTTGCTCTGTGTTTGGTGGGATAGGAATAGCATCGTCCACCACGAAGCTTTTCCTAGTAGCCATACGATAGACTTGGGTATCTGTGATTAGCTCTACCAGGCTTTTGCGCCCCTCCGAGACACGGTCTCGTGAATAGGAACGACGTTATGATACGACGTTATGTCTACCAGGACAATGCGAGTCCGCATATGAGCTTACTCAGCCTACGCAAGATAGTAAGTTTTAATTGGGATTTTTTTCGCATTTAACGGAGGGTTGTAGCTCGCAATTGAGCATACTTTTTGAATGAATGAAACCGGTTAACTCGTTCAATTCTTAATTTGACTTTAAAGTTAAAAAATCTATTTTTTCTGTATATATATATATATATATATATATATATATATATATATATATATATATAAAAACAATCAAAACAATCAACACTCAAAAAAACAATCAAAGCACAGCAACACTAGTGAGGACACTCTATAAGTCGTCTGCGAACCTCATGGCGGCCCTGTAGAGAACACTGAAGTTATACTTCGATTTCAGCGCAGGGTAGGTAAGTAGATTTCGAAGCTGGGGGCCTGTCAACTGCAAATAACCACTGCTGTTGACCACGCGGCGAAATCGATCACAGAGGTAGTCGAGAATAGCGCCGGCATTTCCAGCAAACATGGGACGCGCTCTTGCAACGTCGACGTATAAAATCAGAGCTCTCTCGACCGACGATTTGATTCTGAAGATGAACTAAAGCACCAACAATTACTGCAAACTACAGTGTGTTTATATATACAACATGCGTATGTGTATATAAATAGATATACTCAGGTGTAAAATAATTCATAATGGATGGAAAGATATATAACATTGGCTAAACGAAAGAAAAATAATAACATCTATAAGAGCTTGCAAAAGTCAATATTCTGTGATGCACATTTAATGGAAATAATTTTGATTACAAATCAACGGTAGTTTAACTCGAAATAAGAACACATTCCGTTATATAAAAAAAATTAAACACGAGTTCAACCGCTAATTTAATCACTATGCATTATTTTACACATTCTAAATATATAAAGAGATTGTGCTTGAGTGAAACCTCTCAATTTCTGTCCCTGTTTGGCATCTTTAGCGCAGAGACAACATTTGCAGATTCAAGCTCACTTAGGTATAGAATATAGAAATTAAATGATGGCATATAGTAATTTTATATAAGCCAACTTGAGGAAAAACGTACTCAATTATGCTTCTGGTGTAAAACGTCTAAGCAATAGCCAGAGTGGTACCTTTCCGTGAGCGTTTCTCTGATCAGGTTTTGATCTTACATATGACAGCGCTCCGCCTTTTAAACAGCGTGTGGGCCGTCCAAGCCATAATTGCTTACAAAATATTAATATATAAACATGTCTAGGCAGATCTGATTGAAGAATGGGCCTCCTCAGAGTGGGGAAGCATAATACAATTGTTCATATGTAGTTTTGTAAGCCAATAGTATCGGTGACCTTTGACTGTAGTGATTTGATGTTTTGATAAACGAGCAGTTAAGTCTGTGGAAACGTTTGATATTGCAATATGATGGCAATCTCCATTAATCACTGCAAAAAGCAGCCCCCTTAAATACACGATTCATTACAAATGCCATGTTACAATTTTCTCTCAATTCTCTATAGACTTCTATGGTTTGTGTTCTGAGCGGTTTCTTGCCCAGGTCTAAACTTTCTACTAGCATAATTCCAGTGCGAGCGTCGCCAATGCGTCCCTTGGCAAGCAAGTAAGATCTTCGCTTATCACAGGTGCGATATGTTAAGCGATATGCCCGCTGCCATATATGTGACCGACCAATAATATCTATATATGTATATGCATATATATATATATATATATATATATATATATATATATGCGTAAACGTGTATGCATTAATATCCAAAATACCTGAAGTCTAAAGCGTGTGCCTCTCCATTATGCAAATAAAATATAATTACATGCTCATAAATTGGCTGAGTACCAAGAGTACCATGTGATATGGTTGTTTATTAACGCCTGGTTTTATATGTTACTCGATATGTATGTCATTTACGCTACTGTCGAGACATATGAGGCATATTAGATTGTCATAAACGCTACTTACAGTAGAGCACATATTTTGCAATAACTCGATTTCGAGACTGCTTGCGGCGCAATAGACATCAAGGACATTTTGTATTGTCAACTCTGGCGGCTGTCCTGAAACAAACCAGCGAGGTGTTAGACATTGAGCGAAGTAACATGGTGTACAGAATATCGTTCTCAAATAAACGCTGTGACGCCCTATACACCGTAGTAAATTAAGTGCAGTAAACACAAACATGTTTTACCGACGGCCAGTGTCGCTGTAACAACCTGGTGCAGGTATTCTATAAACAGGCTGCAGCTAGTACAAAGAAACGTTTTAGTTTTCAGTGTGAGCTCGTAGATGTTGATATATATATTGTGCTACCTTAAATCGATTCAAGTGCCTGTAATCCTCCAATGACCCTTAAACAGCTTAGGTATACTAAACGAATCCTGTTTTTTCTTGCTTAGCGTTGGTTAAAAAAAGTTTCTTTGCGGAGTGCTTAAATGATAAAATGACGTTGCGTCCCTATCAAGTGTCTGTATCAGCAGAATGTTAAATACAAATATTAAACATTTATTAAACCGTATAGGAGCGTGTGTACTTCTAATCAGATGGAGTTAATTGGCGTTGTATTTAGGAAGTCAGCCCACCGCTCTCAAAAACAAATATATATATATATATGTATACTGAGCAAATGTACTCTAATAATATTACTCTTGCCTAAGATGGCTGAAGAAATACCATACAGCTATCATAAGTTTGTTCCGTCGGTAGACGGATATTAAGTATAACCTCACCGTATATGTAGGTCATGCGTCACGAGGTCGCTAAAAAGAGGACGTTAAGCCAAAAACGTGTTGCCTAGGTTCAGCGGGCTAAAATGATCCACTATATTTTTGACATCTGATTAAACGGGATAAGATGCCTTCTTTCGATTACCTCCAAAGCCGCCGCGCAAACGGAAGAGATAAACAACTTGTTGCATGACCAAACAGATGTATCGAAGCGATGCCCCGTCATTACTGCATGTGCCTTAGAAAGTGTACCTGTACAGTTGCCAATTTAGTTCTACCGCTGTCATCTCACGCTCCGCTGATTTACAATAAAAGTTCACTCTAATCTATTATAGCCAATGGCTTCTTTTCAACTCATAATGTATGGGACATGCGAATTGTGGATTCACTTCTCTATCCTTTCCTGCGCATAGCTGCTAGAATAGAACTGAACTCTCACCAAGCTCAGTTCTACCTGGGCCAGCAAACATCTTATGTATATGACAGCTTGCCATTGAATCGAGAAATCTACAACGTTGTTCAAATTGTTAGTTCCAAGTTACAAACGCAGGGTAACGTTTCGCTTCGACAGTGTGTAAATAGTCTAGTGACGAAAGCAACTTGGCTGTTTTTCCACGTGTTAAAGGCGTATCTGTTGTTCACCGCTATACTAAGGCAGCTTCGGTGCCACATACATTATTGACGGGGTTTTCAGTTCCACCGTCGAGACTCAACAATACATCATATGATGCACGCTTTCTTGTCTGTGACAGAAAAGCGGCAATTTCAGTTATATGGCTCAAATGCCATGCCATTCGCGTTTCTCGATTTGTCCTGCCAAAGCGGAGTAACTCTAATTCACCTAAGAGTGTGTTTTCTACCGCTAAACCTTCCTTTAGTGTCCATCTTCTACACAGGTTAAGGCATTTAGGGCGACGCGCACGTTTATTTTAACAACGCTTTTATTCTATACTACCATTTATATACCAACCACCACGTGGTTGGTATGGTTATGACTTTGGCCCGAATGTATAAATGTACATGCTATTGTTGCAATAAAATGGAATAATATATTGGTTAGGATAAGTCAAATTAGTTAACTTAATCGAATACATTGGTGTTCGTCCCTTAATATGTTTGCGGTAGTCTGCAGCGATATGCGTTCCCCCAAGTCCGTAATGTTAGTTATTATGATGTTGATAGTAGGTCTACTTTCTCCACATCTCGTCACGTCCATAGAGGTCGAACCTTAAATGTCTTAGCATTTCCACTGCGTCTTTGTTTTATAAGTCCGCAAAGGAATTATATTTTTTTAGGTTGGGGACGAAACCTGCCAGTTAGACTACAAATTGGTTGATAGCAAGCGTGGTTGAATGATGCTAGCCAATAGCACATTTAGCGCATAAACCCTGGACACATCAAATTTTGCAAGATTATCGTTTTTTTTTTTGCTTTGCCCTAAACATATTTGCACTAATAGGACAGGTCCCATTGGGCTATTGCACCTGGAGAAGCAAACATATTTTTCATATCGTATGCTCGCGTAGAATGGGCGAGTTAAAAAACGCTCTCAGTTTACTACGATGCTATATGCTGTTTTATACTAATGTTATTTTTTTCTAACCAATTACGGTAAGACACTCCCTGGTGTGTGTCTGTGTGACTGCCCGGTGCTCTCTTAGGTAATAACTTTGGAAGGCCAGAAAATAATTTCGTTTGAATCTTGTCTGAATCGATACTTCCATACTGTTTGTTTCAACGCCTAATAGAACTAACCCTATTTATTTCCCTATTATTTTTAGCTTTTACTGGCTTTGTTGGTAAACGCTTTTTATTTTTTTTATGTGGATTTTTTCTAACGGTAAATTCTTGCTTAATCCCCAAGTGCACCACCAAACTGTATATGTTTTTCTAAATCGTTTTTTTATCCTCCTTAAAAGCTTTACTTAAACGTTACATTAATTCATCTGTGGGAGTTAAAAGCCCTACCCAAATCGTTCTTCTATTTTACGCGTTACATAAACACTCCTAACATGGTCGAACAGAGAAATCGGTCCTTGCATTCGGAGAGACTGAACCTGAGTTCAAGTACGCTAATAATCCAGGGAAGTATTGTGCACTAACTGGCAACCCAAGAGTTACGCTGCCATACTCCTATACTGATAGAAATACTACGAGTGCTGACCGGTTCGGATGTACCCGACGACGGACTCGAAGCAGGTCTCATCGATACCGGTGAGATGGAGGCGTGCCATGCTGTCTGTTGTTTTCGCTGTAGCCAAGCCTGCTTCAAGAGCAGGACAGGAATTTTTCAGGGCGAACGTCGGCACGACGAATTTCCGCCTCCCGACGCACACCAGGGTCATTGGCGTCCGCGTTTGGTCCTGAAACAAAAAAACACGCGCACATACTCAAACTTCTCCGACTGTCTGATATATGCCGAATTGAAAACCCACCTAACTGCATCTTAACTGCCCATCAGGTCCTATTCTACTAAGCTAGGTTTAGAATGGGCTTGTGATACCTTCCAACGCGTTTGCATATGTCATACGTGTTGCATCGTCTCTGGCTCTGCATTGCACTGTCGACATAATAAATATTTTGATACTCGTAATTCAGAGTTGCGTTTTATGTTAGTCCTACACCTAGCAGCAAAAAAAACGCTTTGTCATACAAGCTGTGTGTCTAATCCTTTATAAGGCATACCTGCCGCAAGCCAGATTCATTTACAGCTCTCGTAACACTCCTCTTCATACCGATCGCTAACCGTCGGAAAACGTTATCTCAGTACCCACAATAGTTTGGCGACAGTCGGCTGCAAGGGGCCATTACTATGAAAACGACTTCATTGATGGTCAAAAGGTATCAACCCCTGTTTATCAAGACACTTCCTTTGTGGGCATCCAATGCTATTCTATCCAACAGCAAAATAGCTGTTTCTATCTAGACCCACCCTTCAATTCATTCATACCCATTCTGCACTTGGAATACATAACAAAACCCGCAGAAGCCGCTACAATAGGTTCACATGCTACAATAGGGATGACACAGCACCTACCGCAAACCGTAAAAAAGCTTTCGCCTGCTGGATGAAACTTAGATACTCGTAGCGTTGAAGATAGGCCGCGATGGAATCTACCAATCGCTGCAACAACAGCGATCAAGCTACAGCGATTTGAAAAAAAAGTAGTTTAGCCATTCGACGCACCTGCCACGACACCTGTTACCTTGGGATGCGGAAGTCTTCACAGGTCAGCCGCTTCTATCATTCTGAAGAAGCTAGCTATAGCAGGTATACGTGGGATTGCTGCAATAAATTGGCAATTACAACAGAAACATGTCTAAAAGCAAGAGCATGAAAAACGCGCCACCCCGCACAACAATAAGAACAGAGTACTAGACAAGACAAATTGCAAACATGAAACAACGATTGGAGAAGGATCGGAAAGGTCGTCTTTTTCTGTCACAAAGAGAAAGACGAATCACAGACTTAAGGCTAGTCAGCCTCGTTGGAATCTAACCTTTGCGTAGAGTCCAACTCTGGCATACAGTCTATGCTTCTAAAAGTATTCGTTTATGTACCTCCTGTGGCAGGCGGGTCCTCGTTACGCCCGCCGTGAGGTCTCTTGCGCTTAACGGACATTTGACATAAACAATTTAACTTTGCGTTTAAAGTTTGTGCGAAAGCGTTCACAAGGCGCGCTGTCAAAGAAGTATTTCTGTGCTAGCTGGTGGCTTAACGTCCTGATTAGGTAGCGTCATTTCATCCACCTCGTCTCGGAGAACCTTTCGCCGCAAGTTTCAATGCTGCTTAGCACGGCCGTCTCGTCCAAATCATTGTAACACAAGTACGTAAACTACCGGGGATGGTGCGGTGGAAGAAGCGGAGGGGAAAACAGGTATCGAGGCCGGTGGAAAAGTTCGTAAGAAGAATGAGCAATGCTGCAACGGACGATAGATAACTGACGCAAGTAAATTATTTTTAGCAACGCACTCCACACAGGGGGTACACTGCATCGTATACCGTATTTCAGATCACTGCTCTGTGCCTAATAGAGCGATTATAAAGGGCAATAATACCCCGGTAGAGACCAGCGAAGGTGTCAACAAGGCGCGAAACCTAAGCGACCCCCTACCGACTGACAGTAAAACCGTAAAGAGCCACCCAAAACGCCACGTTTCGAAGTCGCTTCCGCCACCGATGCCATCGACAATAATGAGCGCTAAGGCCGCCTATGTAAATGGTAGTTGAGGGTAGACTGTGAGAGACTGCATACGGGTCATCAGGTCATCTTGACCTTCAGAGGTGATGCTCGGTGATCACGTTGCACGCTACCACAGCGTAAGCTGATAAAGCCGTTCAATAGGGCAATGCTGACTAGAAGCTTACAAAAGAAAACCTTAGTTCAATGTACAATACTACGCAGAGCAAGAAATTGACCGTCAGCGGCAATACTTTACTACGTGCAACCTATTATTCGTAAAGTACAAATTAAATCCGTATACTGCTAAACAGATGGTATGCGTATATATATTGCATAGGTGCTATAAATGTAGAGAGCCGCTAAAAGTGTACACAACGTTACATCTCTATATCATATGCAGATGTAAGGAAGTCAACTAATGATAATAAAGCCTTACACCAAGTTTGCCCGATTTGTTTCCATAATTAGATAAAGTATAAAGAGCTGAAATAGTACACACCATTTTGCTGTGACAATTATTTAAAGCTTCGTTTTCATTTTATAATTGATTCCTTCTTATCGCACCAGATGGGTGAAATGAAAATCCAAAAGAGACTTTGTCGACGACTTCATTTTTGGCAATACTGTAATGATTATTACCGCACTTAGCGCGGACATTATAGACGTATATATAAAACGGTTGCCGTAAAAAGCAGACAAGGTTATTTTTAATAGTTGTATTATCTAGTAGTATCATGTAGTATACAGTTGTGGGATTCGAAGGTGTCGCCTCGATTCCAGCAAGTGCTGTTTCTCTTAGGATTAGCGCGATAGTCATGGTTGTCATCTACTAGGGTATTGCCGGTTCGATCCCTGTTTTTGGTTGAACTTTCTTAAGCGGTATATATCTTGTTTATATGGTACTCTCAAGCGGGCCTTTGCAGTGTCATTATGAGCCGAGCGGCAAGAAGCCACTGCGCGAAGAAGAATAGAAACCCACTAGTTTTTTCTATACAGGATAGTACTTCCGAGTTCCGGGGAAAAAATGCATTTACGAAAAAAATATTTGCGCTACGTCCATTTTCAATCTGATTGTTGTCTTGTATTCGCGAACCCTACGGATACTTTTCTAGATGTCACCCAGAGAACCGGCGAATAATCAGTCATCTAGGTACTATGGATTAAGTGGGAATCTTAGCAAGGCTACACAGACATTAATTCTGATAAAATAAAGGTGGTCTCAACGGGTCACCCCGTTGCCAGGCCCCTCTCTCCGCTACAATGATCTCCCCTTCTGCATTATCAGGCGTCCTAGGGGTCTGCTCAAACGTCTTTGGTCCCATGGGCTGCCTGACCCACCACTCTAAAACGAGGTGTTATCAGGTTTCTGACTGTGGACTGATTTCTGACCGAAGCAACAGTGTGGAAAATTGTGCACGACAGCTTGAGTTACCGGGAAGTGCGTGCGCTGTGGGTTCTGAAGAGGTTTAGCAAATCGTAAAATGAACATCGCATAGGGCTAGCACGGCAACACCTGTCTTGATAATACGAAGAATCCGCTTTTGAAAGCGGGTCGCCACCGGTAACGAGAGTCTGTGCCATCACCTCGAGCCAGATGCAAAGCGGGACTGCATTCAACGGAAGCATGCGTCGCCACTCTAAAAGTTTATAGGCGCTTTAACTCGGACAACGAACTAAAGGACAGAGTGAAGGGCTCTTGGCTTGGCCTCTAGTGAATACTTTTGAATAAAGATTTGAATTATACCCACAGTATCGTTTCGTACCCTTTCATTTGAACTTTTGCGGGAGTAACTATGACTCTCTTACCGGCCTTGGTCCGCTGGTGCGTGACTGCCACGCGCTGCGGGGACCTTCACTGGCCCCTATGTAAGTTAGTCAGACGGTACAAACTCCCAATAGTTTGTTGGTCCTCCGGGCGATGCCCGCATAAGGAGTATCAACGGGGTGCACAGTCACCCGCCTATCCTGGGAAGGTCTGAGGCCGGGGTCATTTGTCGCTCTAGCAGGGCGGTCACAGTAATGTGGCGGGCTCCCACGAGAAACGCCGCCGATCCATCGTCCAACTGTGAGCGGTTCCGGCGCTGTCGGCGTCGGCCGCGAGAGTGGGAAGACGGGCGGTTGTTCGCGGTTGAGCAACCGTTAAGGCGCTGGGACAGGATCCCGATCGGCTGTCTGAGTCCAATATATAAATATAATATAAATATAAATATAAATATAAATATAAATATAAATATAAATATAAATATAAATATAAATATAAATATAAATATAAATATAAATATAAATATAAATATAAATATAAATATAAATATAAATAAATATAATATTAAATATAAATATACATATAATATAAATATAAATATAAATATAAATATAAATATAATATAAATATAAATATAAATATATGCGACCCGACGAAGAAGACCCGCTTCGAAACCGGCCCGACCCGTTTCGAAGACATATCATCAGCCGGTGGGCAAGGTGCGCCTTGAGGAGTGCGCCGTTACGCCGTACTCTCGTCAGCTATTTGCGCTGACAGCCGACGGCTTTCTAATGAGCGACGAAAACGTCTGCTTGGACTCGCCAGAGAGCGTCGCCGATACCGCCGTCGTCATGATAGCGTGTCAGGCAATCGGCCGCCAGAAGTGGTCCTTCAACCAAAAGTACGTAAACACAAAAAGTGTTGTCTGAACTTAAAATGTGTATATATATATATATATATATATATATATCAATAAAAGCAGCAGACGAAATATATATATACTACTGTTTTAATGAGGCCCGGGGGTCCTCGTGCAGCCCCCCGGGAGGGGCATGCATAGCCCTTCCGGGCCGGACGGTTAATGCCCCTGGTGACACCCGGTGGTACCGTCCGGGACGCCTGCTGCCTTGGCTTAATAGGCAAAATGAGCTGCTGGCCTGTCTATTCGGGCTGGCGGGCACTCCCGTCAAAGGCTCGCGCGTATTAAATCACGGGCGGCGGGAATGTAAGTATTTCTCTCTTTTAGTATATACTCTATGTTCTGTATATCCGCGCTTAGAAGGACGTTTAGTTACAGGTTCTTATTGCGTTGTACAAGAGGTCGTGTGAGGGTGCTCTCTTTGAACATTTTCTCGCTCAATTGCCCGCCCATCTACCCTTCTGTCGTTCAAGAGGCGCGACGCAATGCGACGAAATACACGCGTCGTCAAAGGTATTTTTGTACGCGTCTGCTGATTAAGGACACGCTGCAAGCCCGTACATAAATTTTTCTACTACGACTACAACTATTATCGTGCACAAACCGATAGTAGTTGTGCTCGTAGTAGAAAAATAGATAAACTATCAATAGCAAACCTGGAGGCGTCCAACAAAATAGGACCAATCTCAACCAGTCAGCACTCAAGAGCCTAGCTTATGCAAGGCAGGCTTATAAAGTTTTTAGGTGGCTGTACAAAGCAAAAAATACTTTTATGTCGCTTCGGGTGTACAACCTGCCGACGGCGACGGTTTTTAAAAAACATGTCTTAGATGGGAAAGTAAAATAGCCGACATCGACCCGCTGTTTTACGAAACGAAGCAATGACGTTTGATTCGTGGAGAGGCTGCAGTTATGAGAACCGGCATCTGATCACCAGATTTGCCGTCTACGGCTTTCACCTGAATGATATGTACACTTTGTGGCCGCCCTTGAAATCTATATCACCTTCAGCGTTGCGAATAAGCAATTCCGTTGCCTCAACTCTAGAAATGCGATGTCTATGATGCACATTCGTAAACCAATCATTGGTTAATAAAACTATTGTATTATCCTTATGTCGCTTTGGCAGTTGCTACTACTGCTATAGCCACTACGTGTTTATTTCCTCGAAAATGCTTCTACCTCGTGTCGCTGCCATTAGTCAATAAGCGTTGAGCATTTTATCTAAGCGAGGAAAAAGGAATCCGGGATTACCGGGGATAAAAAGGATCCATTAATCATGGATGCGCATTAAATATATCTAACGTATTTTAGCTAAAAGATGAAAAGGCTGGCATCGTGGCCGTGGCCACCATAATCATTGTAATTGTGTTCATATTTAATCGGGTATGGTCCACATTAATCGTATTCCTCCGCCACAGAAAATAATCAGTGCGTGTGATTGACGCAAGCGCAAATGATAGAGAAAGCAAACAGGGCAAAGCCATTAATACAAAACGAAGCGCCATCCTGGAGGCAACGCGTCGCAATATTCCTGGCTTCATCGCCTAAGAATGAGAACAATGAAACACAGGGACAAGGGAAGCAAAGGCTAAATAAGAAGTGTAGGCCGGATACACCAATAAAGATCAAGGTTAAGGTAATTCTTTAGGATCGCTAAGCTGAATTAAGTATATCTAAGACGGCCTACGGTCTTCGCGAGACGATCTGCATTCGTGGGCTAAGCAACCGATGCCTGGCTTTTTGTTCTGTTAAATATTCGGTTCAAAGTTCAGTGGTGGAGGGTCTTAAAACATGGAGTCGAAAAGAGGTTTATACTCAAACGAGAGGTAGGCCAAAAGGTGTTTAAACTTAATGGCCACCAAAGAGCGCAAAGATAGAACTACATACTATTGTGCAATCGATTGCGGGCTCGATTCATTGGTGTAGGGAATGGTTCTTGTGTTCTAACATGTCTTTTGTAGGCGAAGGTTTACGGTTATGTTCTTACAGTACTGTGACATTTGTACGTAGGGGAGCCTGCTACTCCTGAGTAACTATGCCGTTACGAAGCAAGTCAGCCCTTATCCAACCAGGGCAATAGACTTTCTGTAAAGATCCTTAAACTATGATTACGTAAATGCAACAAGTGTGCAACCTGTTAGCTGCAAAAAATAAACTTCGTTCACAAATTATATGACATTGGCATTTCATGTGTGCACACAGTAGTTTATACTAGTCATAGTTGCATCAAGTGCGGCACAGTGACGAACAAAAGCCCACTGCAACTAGCCGAGAAAATATCATAGAGGGACAGGCCCAGTTGAAGAAGAATCCAAAGCAAAGCGCTGTAAAGATTGCTCATCATTTAAAAATCTCAAACAGCCGCGTGATTCGGATTATGAGGAATCATCTCAATACAAATAAACAAAAAAGTTCGTTAAAAAACAACTTTATTTTTACCGGTCACGTTCGTGGCGCACGATTTAACGACGTGTGACAGCAATTTCAAGTCGCGAGCGTGCAAGCATCAGCCTTTGTGATGGCGGAGAAAAATGTACCCAATGACGGGTGCACGCCGCCCGCTTTTGTACCTCGTAGAGTCGAAACTCAAGGGTTCAGAGTTCCGCCGGTAAATTTTAGGGGGTCATGTCGTGACTAGAGAGCCCAGAGAGACTAGAGTCTGAAACCGTGGACTAGAGAGCATTTTAAAGACTAACAGTTTACGTTTCAAATAGATTCGACGCCTTTAGAGAAGGATAAACAAGACCAGGCCTGGTTCGGGGTTTTTCACACCCAAAAGAATGGTCACCGTATTCGCCGATTTTATTTTATGTCCACTTCCTAAATTATTCCCTACGGAGGACTCTTGACATCTATGCTTACACTGTCAATGCCCGGTAGCTCGTGTAAAGAGTAGAATAAGATACCGCACTATATCGGTCGTAATTTGTACGAGGCCTTGTTCGTCAGATATGGCTCAGGTTAATAGAGCCATATTGAAAATAATATAATGCATACAATGGAAATGTTATTTTGTAGTCTGGTACAAATGAAGATAATATTTGCGATATTATTCTAATTCTGTAGTCATTTTCCCTGGTTAACCCAGTGTATATATAGTGTGTTTGTTACATTGAGCCCAAAATTATAAGTGTCTTGAAATAGTCTTCCTTATTAGATTAGACATCCTAGAGATCTTACTCGACACGATATGAGACGCAACTTGTTCATGGGCGCCGTCGTTGCCGGTGTGGGCTTTGTTAACGCCCCCGTCATGGGCGTCGTCGTTGTCGATGTTTCATTGTCGCTGTCGTGGGCGTCGCTGTTGTCGTTGTCGCCCCTAGACGCCGTTGTCGTAGTTGTGGTCGTCGTGATCGCTATGGGCGTCGTAACCCTCGCCGGGGCGTCACTGTCACCGCCGTAGGCGCCGTTGTTGTTGTGCTGCTGTTCATTGTCGCTACCATTGGTACCGCCACGGACGCGTTGTTAAAGCGTCCGCCCACACGCGGTACTCCTGTGTGCTGTAGAGATTTGCCGCTTGGTCAGTCAGTCAGTCAGCCTTTGGGTCTGCGAATTGATGCAAGTTTGCGAGATTCTGAGCTTCGGCACGACGCGCCGCGACTGCCGGTATAGCGTGGTGGTGGTGAGGAACCTACTATTGGCGCCGGCCCCCCGCCGGGCGTTGATGCTGGTGCTGGGAGTTACAACGCCGTTCTCCTTGACCCTCTCTGCCGCCCTCTCTCTCTCTTGACGAAGAACGGCACAGTCATCATCCTGAACCCGCGTATTGTTCTCATCATCGGACACCTCGCACACCTCTCTCACGAGGAGCCAAACGCGATCAGATGATTAGCATCAAGGGCAGTCGACCATTCGTAAACTTACGTGAGCGTTGGGGTGCTGGTGCAGTCTCCGCAGGTGGACAACGGTGACCCTGATGACACCATTTGGGTCGTTCCGCTAACCCGTTGCGTCACGCATTGGTGACCCGCTAGGAAGGCGGAAGGAGAAGAAGAAATGGAAGAATAATCCGTTTGTTTTCAATTATCTTCGTCCAGGAAGGGTGTATGTGGCTTTAAGTGTGAACGTGCACATCTAGTTGTGGTTCTGTGTCCTTCATCGTTATCGTAACATCGTTGCGATTGCAAGTTGTAGTGCCACCCGCCCGCAGACCTACGTCGTGCTCCGTTGACGTAAACGGAATTAGAGACTGAGAAAACCGCGCCGAAATTTCGCCACAGGCGTAACCATGGTTGCGTTCCAGGCTACGCGTGTCCATGTCGTGGCTCTCGCTTTACAGGTACGACAAAAAAATCCAGACATTCCCAATTAGACCCACTTGCCTTGTGCAAGTGTATGGTTACCTTCTACGAATGGGCAGCAGAGCTTGAAGTCATCTGATTATTCAAGATATTCGACATCTGATGGTTTGCCATATTTATGTATAGAACACAGATTTTAAATAAAAATAGAAAAGGACTATTTACAAGATCAGGTTTGAAAGTATATATATATTTCAGAATCGAATGATTTATTAAATTGTCAAGATGCTTTGGGTACGCTGTCACGCACCGAGGAAGTGCCTGAGCTACCAAGCCAGTACAATTTAGCAAAGAGTTTGGCAAGAGGTTTAGCTTTCTCTGGGGCTATTGGAGACTTCTGAAGGTACACTGGTTAAGGTTAGTGAAGGCCCAGTAGCTCTGTTAGCGTAACGGAAAAATAAAAACGAGTTTCTAGAATTTTTTCATTTTGTTGACTTTCAAGGCATGAGACTATAATAGACAAGTTTTAAGCTTACGTTCAAAACTACCTTCTTTAGTCTCAGTACTCTTTATAGCGAAAAGCAGTCCCATGGACTTTAAATCTTGGCTGAGAGTCAGCCCAGAAAGTATTTATTAGTACTCTTTATAGACCCGCCATGCTAAATCAACGGTGGTAATGTATTTAAAAAGAACGAATAGCGGTCAGCAATCATGGTATTCATTTATTTGTATTTTGTCAATCCGTAAAAATGGTCAGTAATCGGCATCTAGATTAGAAATATCAGCAACGTTTATATTAAAGTAGATTAAATTATATTCTCTGGCGTTTGGGTGCATAATATTTGCTTCATGGCATAGGTATTCCCTGCGGGCCCCACTTCATTTCAGGGCGGCCTGAGTTTTCTAGTATATATATATATATATATATATATATATATATATATATATATATATAGATACATAAGGTGGTTTTAAAAAAGTGAACCTAGGGTATTCGACTTTTCCCATTCTTTTTGCATCGTATTCTCGCAATGATTCGAATTGCATATGAAAAGCAACGTGCCGCGAGGTTTGTTTTAGTTTATTTTTACCACAGCCGATAGTTTTGGCCCTGTTTGTTTTCAGACTACCATCTATCCATTCTTCCACTTAAAATTGATTTGGAAAGTCTAAAGTTTCCAGTCTATCACAAGACGCCTTCATCAAAACTTGCATCTGCAGAGATCAATTGCAATATATTAGAGCATTAAACAAGTGTTATGGAAAAAAAGGGCGTATATGTTCTTGATCGAAGTGACGCCATACAGATAAACTAAATTGCTAAACTTGCTTTAAGGATCCGACAGAATTTTTACTCACCGGATACAAAATGCACACAAAAGCATCCGCTGGTGTCGAAGAAAATAGATCGACCAGCTTTGGTCCGTAGTTATCACATTGTTGGATGTGACGCGCATCTGCGCCATAACTTGATACAGTTCTTGCTTCACAATTCTCGCTCTTTCGGGGGGGGGGGGGAAACAGAACCTTTGTTCCAAAGAGTACTACACTAAACAATTAAAATAGTCAGATGACTTGTAATTTTGTTGCAGCGAGTAGCAACCCGCTGTATAAATATGTTTTGCACTCGCCAATGTAATAAAACATCCTTGTTGCAGAAAAATATCTGAACGTATGAACAATACATCCACTTTGGTACAATAAGAGCAAGTCGTATATTTTGGCCTAAAAATGCATTTTTGCTTGTGCTAAAAACTAGTATAAAAATTGCATCGACTATTCGGCCAAGAGTGTCCAAAATTTTAAGTTGAAAGCAAACGTGATACCAAAGTCATTGTAATGAGCGGCTTGGGGAACGGTTTTATCATTAAGATAATGTTCCGCCGTTATTATTAGTTTAAATTTAAAAACCGCATATTGAGGAACAAAAATTGTCATTTAATTTATGACGCACCAGTCATATACGTGGTGCATAGGTGTTTCGATCTCTGCCCTGTCGTTCTCATTATGAATATATACATATATATATATATATATATATATATATATATATATATATCTTGAGATCATTAGTATTATGTATTGCGCTAAATACGCAGCTGAAACTTGGTATATATATATATATATATATATATAAACACAAGTTTTTATGTCATAATCTATTATGTAGTTAGAAGAGAGTGAAAAAAATGTAAATTTTTTCATGTCATCAAAGCGTACAAACTTACCTTACTAAAGCAGTGCACAGTTATAAGGTATAACGGTAGTCCCTCGTGTTCTGCGTCGACTATTCTTGTAGGAAACCGATGGCAACTACCGGATGCGCACATTCTTGTGTACAAACACATGCGTGTGTGTGTCCGCGTCAATCACATCGATCGATTGCAGTGCTGAATCATTATTTAACACAATTATAGACGGTAACTAACATGCGATGCGTGCTTCTATTACACATTCTGGCATACAGGTGTTAGCGCGTGCAAGCTACGGATCTAGGTGGAGCCTACCATCGGATGACCTCGAACATCCTGTTGAGGTTCGCTTGTATAACGTTCGGTCGGCCCCAGAGGACCCAGAGCGCATTGACCACCTGTGGCCACAAGACGCTTCAACATTCATTGGCAAAAGGTTCTACTCGACAAATACTCTATAGATATGTATAGTTTTCTACTATGTAAATTAAATGCATTAGACATTTCTAAAACTATATATTGATCAAGCCAAATGATGTCGTCCCACAACACGCTATGATTTTTATTACAACAAATAGGTTTATAGGTAGCGGTTCCTCAATGCAACCGATAAGACTACCAGAACTTTTCTAACACTAACTGCATGGGCCAGGAACCCGCAAAAGGAAAGCCTGGGGACATGCTTAGCGGGCTCGACCCAAAAAGCGGACGACGTGCTGCGCAGCTTGGGCAACCCTGCTAATAGACCACTTATCTTAACAAAATGTATTAAGCACTAGTATTTGCTCTATTAATTCCCGCGGTTTGAGGTAAAATGTGGAAAAGCAGACGCAGGCTACACTGGTCGCCGCACCCCCCCACCCCCAACAGATCGATCACGAGAGCAGGGAGACATCTTGTTAAGCCGCTATACTTTCACGTGCAACATTTGCAAGAGAGTCTTCGTAAACAGACGTCTCAAACGCTATTGAACATCGATGCACACAAACGTAGAATATCTTAGACTAACCCAAGCTGTAGGTTGAAGACCACGGCCTCTACAGCGGAACTTGCCTTCAAAAAACTCTAGCAGATAATAATGCTACGAGAAACAAGAATACGCACGATCCCCAAGAATACCTATTCACTGATCGCCTCAGCCTTCGCGTATACAAACTTCAAGGCCATCAAATGGGCTGTAAGAATTCCGGCGCGGCCTAGACAGCACTCCACAAAAGCTTTGGTTTCGAGCGGTACGCGTGATCACGTAGTAGCCAAGCTTTACTTTAACTAGGTTTTAGAAAACTGTAGGGCAACCAGGTTCTAAGGGACCACCTACTGCGTTTTCCAGGTTTCCAACGACGCTTCATCCCTCTCAGTCATTATCCGCAACACTCTTCGCGATTTCTCCCGAAATATGCGCTTGTCAGACGTGGTTGCCACTTCTCATTCTCGTGACTCGACTCCCAAACCATTCAAAAGTGATACCGTGCGCCAGTCCATTAATAAACGCTCCAAAGGAAATGATTCTGACGCCGTTGGACTTACTGTGTCCCACAGATATTATAACGCCCGGCACTGACCGTATGGAGGCCTTGCGAAAGCAACACCCATTAGCTCCCGAGAATAGCGGACACTGACTGGAACCCCTATGCCCTATGCCACGTCAAAGGAAGATATTTACGTGGCCTTAAGAGCTTCTCCAAGAGCTCCGCTGCAGGACTAAACTTTACGAAGCCCGGTTATTAATGGACCTTCTTTCCCCGTCCTTCGAAAGCGTCGCCGCTAGCCTGCTCCCCGCACTGGCAAAGGTTATAGACATTATTTTTTGGGCCAATCCCCCTCCTTGCCTCCAACAGTTGATATTTGGCGCAAGACTATATGCCCCTAAAAAAAATGACGGATCGTTACGGCCTAATGCGTGTTTGTCTACGCGATACAGACTCACCGCATAGGTTGGATGCAACCACAAAAAAACCTTATCTCTCACGCAACTGGTGCACATCAATTGGGATCCGCGACGCCGGCTGGGATTAACGTAGCCATTTACGCAACCCGTGCCTTCCTCGACTCGCGCGAACCCCCAGGGGTTCTTGTGAAACTCGATTTTAGAAACGCTTTTAACAATATCAGACGCGGTATATGGTCTTACATTTTAAAAAGATGGCCAGAAAAAAAACTAGTTTATGCAAAAGATACCCAATATATACATAACTGCACGCGTACGAAGTACTTTTGAGAACAACGTTAGGTAATAACTTGATGTCTGCTCTATACATAAGAGTAACTAGTATTAAAATATATATCTGCATATATATTTTGGGACAAACATTGATGACAGTTGACTTTAAGCATATTTTGCTCCCACCATAGTCGCGCTGAATAAAAATGACTACTACATTTGAATAACAATTAGATCGAAATGATGTTGTGTTAGTTTTCTATTTTGCTTTTCAGTTATTTAAGTATGCCAAAAAATGACTGCCTCACAATTAAAAAAAAGCTGAGAAAGACATTTTACTAAACACTCAGGGCACTCTGTCGAGCTTAGTGGCGTGGTGCATTTTCCTGCACCTCGCGACCGCTGAAGACACATAGGTGCGCGGGTTCGAGCCCCACCGTTGCACATTTGTATTTATGGGGGTCCGTCTATGAAGCAATCCCGCTAAAAGCAGTCCCGTGGAAACAGGCCCGGAATTTTAAACTGAATTGACACACTCAGGGAGGACCCGTTTGAAAGCATACTTTCAAACAATGCGTGGCAAGTCGCCTCGCTGCGGCTGGAAACGAGGCTGGACAAAAACATATTCCGCATCGTTTTCGGCTTGCTGTTGGGGGGGGGGCTGGGTAGTTTGCGCACTCCATCTATGCAACTTGTGTGTGCTCCAGTAAGCGGCACGGGTGAGCACGTCTTGTCGTGACGCTCTAGCGCTGGATGCGATTCACGTCAATTCGTCATCGACGAAGTGATCGTTGGCGCTCTTCACCCAACTCACATACCAGTACGGACAGAACTTAAAACAAATTATAAAGAAAATTAAACATAAAACCATGTCCTCTGCCGTCCGGAATCGATGGCAGATGCCAGACGGGCAAATTCCCACCCCGTGGGCACGTGGTTACCAAGAACCAATAATTGACGAAATACAAAGAAATAGCGTCGCAATTCATAGTTCAGCCTATAGTTCACTATAGGGACTTTTGGTCTGATCGGACTGAAGTCTATGAAATGACTTAAGGAACTGGGCCCAAGGGTCATCGCCGCAACTTTAGGACCTCTGCGCTAGCAAGCAGCTGTTGCAGCGCATATCGATCGAGGCTCAGCGCGACAACACTAGGGCTAAAAAAGAGTCTTTTCCGTCAGCGGTAGGGCTTCCAGAAATCCCGAATAAAGTTGTATTAATCGCCATATTTTGCTTGTTTAGGGCAAACATAAAAATACGGTGACTAACGTTAAGAAGAAGGCTTTTGGTGATGTGTTTGATATGAGACGCCTGCAAATAGAGCAGAAGTGACTAAGCCGAAATCGCATGTAGAGCTGCGAGTGAGAAGTATCGCTTCAACATGGTGGTCAAATTTTGAAGATAATTGACTTGTCTTTTAATGTGTGTAGTCATTTTGAGCATGGCGCTATGACTACAACAAGATATGCGCAAAGTGAAATGTAATAAGTGATATGTGTATATATGTATATAAAACCTAGTCACGAGTATTCACCTCGTCTGCAGAAAAAGGGTTAAGAAAGATAATGCCTGCCGGCTACAGCAACATTTGATTTAAGTAGACAACGGTATTGTCATATTTGCACATTTATTTACAGGTTTATTTCTACCATAAATTGCTAGCATCATCACGTACGTATACAATTATTTTAATTTATTCACAATAGGATCATGGCCTACGCTTAATGATAAGGCCGCGTTCAAGCTACGCACATCTTGTGCGGCGCACAGATTGATTAACGTCGTGTCCGTTGTGTGTTTGCATTTCTCCAGAAGGTGGAGTCGGTGTAATTTCGCCACAGAACCTTGCTACAGAATAATCAATTTTCTAGCATTTTAGGCTTTTTAGGCATATGTAGACGGCGGTAACGATAACACGTCGCTGTCAATGAAAGCGTATTAAGATTACAGGCTATCCCGCGCTTTACCGTATCATAGAAAAATCGTTTAAACAAATAAAAAATCGTTTGAACAAATGGAAAAAAAGTGGTCTAACAGGATCGTCATCGTAGTACGTGCAACACGGAACAAAACCAAAGCTAGAAGAACATGTAACTCTTTTTGATCCTGTCATAATGTTTTTGTTTGTGGCTATCTGAACGGCCGACCAACGCCAGGGTGATGGTCGTGCGTGCGTCGTTCAATCTGACCCTTCATATCGAGCTGGAGCCACAACCCGATACAACGCTGCATTCGCGTCTAGATCACGTGCTGGTCCGTCACAACAATGGCACTCAGATGCACCCTGTTCGCGGCCTGCACGAGTGCCAGTACTTTGGCCGCATCATCTCGCCCGTCACAGGGGTGGCGTCGGTCAAAGCCTGTAGGAACTCATCCGAGATTGTGCGTAATCCGCCTTAGCAGGCCCGTTCGCTTTCTAGCTTGGAGGTTTCTGCTCGTCAAATTTGGGAACTTTTACCGGTTTCGTTTTAAGTTTTATATAAAGAGATATTTGAACCGGGAGATAGGAAATTGTAGAGCTCGTTAAAGTAAATGTTGTTTTCCAATGAAACATGGTCTCTGAGAAGTCTTGTTTATTTATAAGTAGAGTGGACAACGAACGCTTAATCTCCTGAAAACAGAAATGGTATCTCTTATTGTCATCCTCTTTAGTTACGTTGTATATAAAGAATGTGTGTCTATACGAGTATATTATAATTGAATGCGTAAAAATATGTTCTACAATTTTCGTATACCGTTGGTGTTATTCGCCAAACTCCTGTTTGTGGTACAGTATTAAGATGTAAAACTCTGATGTGTTGCAACTTACCTAATTTGTTCTTGCAAGGTAATATATATATATATATATATAACAATACGTATTATCTGTCTTAAATGCCTGTAACGTTGGGGACATGTTGCCGTAGTACGCATTTATGATCATGGACGGCGGCACGTTCCACCTTGAGCCACGCATGATCAGGTGGAACGGCGAAAATAATCGACCACACATCTTAAGGCGACTTGCGGACGGTGACAACAGCCATAGATGCGGGCACAAACGAAACGGTAAGAATATTAGCTCAAAAATCAAACTATTACGCTTATAATCATGTCACCTGAGCAGTGCATATACTATACAATAATCCGTCAAAGAAGTGTTGCTGAACCGGTCTTGCACGTTGCCCCGAGTATGCATTATACAATATATATATATATATATATATATATATATATATATATATATATATATAAATAAATATAGGCGAGCACTGCCGAGTGTGCAAATGTATTGTAAATGATTAATAAACCATCACAATATTATATATATATACATGGGTATACTATTAGATGTTTTTTTATTTATTGGGGCTTAGTAAAGCATGAGTTAACGGCGCGGATCAACCTAACGTACTGTCCGGTCGGCCCTGTTTGTCCACTGTCCGCAGAATGGGTTTCTTCTTTCAGTGACATAAGTTATGCGGGGTCACCACCCGCGTATACCCGCTACCGCACCGACAACGAGCAGGAGAACGCAGTGGGGATTCACACGCGAAGGCGGCGTTCGGCTCCACGCCGCACCTTCTACATTGAGACGGCCGTCTTCGTCGATATGCACATGGTTAGGGTCATCGAGCTGACGAACCCGCCAGACGTACCCACGGCCCTCGTCGAGCGCGTAATGACCCTTCTGCATCAGGTTCAGCTCTTCTTCACGTACGAGTCGATGTCGGCCTTCAATTTCAAAATCACCGTGGTCAAGTTTGAGATTCTAACGGATGCGGTAGGTGCGATTTCTGTTTCGGACAACGCCGTTTCAAAAAAAGTTTCGGATTCTTTGAAAGGCAGATGTTTTTTACCGGATTGCTTAGTCTTTGCACTTTTTCGCCCGGTGGGACGGTCGCTGAAGTGCTCAAATTGTATATAATGAAGGAGTCGTATTGTAATTATTTACCATCTTGAAATCCAATGTTATTGCGAAATAAACAATATGTGAAAAAACATTATATATATATATTTATATATATATATATATATATATATAATACAACCTTATTTTCTTTCTCTCCTTCCATATATAACAAATCGAATTACCAAAAACCATTATTTTCTGTACACCACTTTTCATGTATCGCATATCATTGAGTCACAAAGAGTTCTAGCCCTAGCTCAGTCGTTTTAGCTAAGAGCCTCTCCATAATTTTACAGTAGGCGATTTGGTAAGCTGGGATTTATGCTTTAGGTCATCTATAAAGGGAGCGGTGGCACAGAGAAGGTGCGCTTTGTGTTGCTAAAGAGCAATGTTTTTAGCCTCCTGTCTAAACGTTCTAATTGGTTCACCTCATTGCTGTTCTATATGATCGATATGCCGTAATAGGCAGGTGCAATTTCAACGTCGAATGAATCCTATGGCGGTCTTAAAAAAAAGTTTCTGAGGATGTTTATTCCTTACGACGAATACCGTGTTTTCATTACTGTGCTTATCAGTGCGTTGCCCATTATTGATGACACCGGGCGCTTTGTTTATATATATATATATATATATATATATATATAGGGTCATTCATACCGTTATGTACTTATTTTAAGATTTAGTAGAACTCGGCAAGAAAATTATTTTGCTTAATAGAAGGAGGGGACAAAAACGTCTTGTTTAGGAGAGAGGGTGAAGTCATAAAAAGTCGATATGTTACGTAAACGCTTTTTGTTGAAATTTTTTTTATTGCGACCAAAAATGAATGTTCAAAATACCACTCTCACCCAATATCAAATTTAATGGCCATCATTTTCGTACAAACGTAATGGTGCTGCATTACGTAGTTGTCAAGTAACTAAACTTTTTTGGACAGCCATAGTTGTTATGTTTTATGTTAAAGATTTCACGATCAGAACCGTAACATTTTTCCAAGACGTTTTCGACCCCTCCTTCCACTAGGAAAAATTATTCTCTTGCCGAGTTCTACCAAACCTCAAAATATGTATCTAACATCCTCATACACCCTATGAAAGTATGCATGCCTTCGCTTTCAATATGGTTATCGAAAAAGCTTAGTTACTTGACAACTACGTAACACAGCACCATCAAACATTTTTGGTCGCATTAAAAAAAATGTTTCGATTTTTCACAAACAAGCGTTAACGTAAGACATAACAACATATCAACTTTTTATGACTTACCTCAATCCGGCTATTTATTATTTGCTACGCAAGCTAGTGAAGAGTCTTCCGCCGAACACGTCCTTCCTTTATGCGTTAACTGGTTCTCCCGCAAACGTATATTTTGCACAACTATATAGGAGAAAAGAAGGCAGTAAATAAATACTTTTATAAACGTCACTCTCTCTCATAAACAAGACGTTTCCGCCTCTTCCTTCCATTTGGAAAAATTATTTTCTTGCCAAGTTCTACCAAACCTCAAAATAAGTACATAACGATATGAATGACCGTGTATATATATATATATATATATTAGCTAATCCTTTGTGATATGTTTACCATATAATGTGTAACGAATAACACATTATATATATGGTAAACATATCACAAAGGATATATATATCTATAAGCTAATCCTTCGTGATATGTGTAACATACATATAATGTGTTATACGAAAATTAAATGTGATCATTGTTTAAATATATATATATATATATATATATATATGCAAAATAGCAGCTGTCAAAATCTGTCGCATCGTTCCTTTGGCCAGCGCAGCATTTTGTTTTTCTCAAATGAACTGAAGCGAAGTATATACTCATGGGTTGTACAGGCGACATCACCTGATGCGGCTGAAGGTAGCATCTATAAGTACCTGGAAAATTTCTGCCAGTGGCAGTGTAACAGGCGTAAACAAAGTCAGTCCAATGGTGGCAGGGACCCCTGGGATCACGCCATTTTGATTAGTGGACTTGACTTGTTCACGCAGTACTCAAATGGACGCGAAGAGTCCACACTCGGTAAGAACAGGAATCACACATGCTGACAGATTGTCCATAAAATGACGATAAATTCAATTCGGACGCACAATGCGGTTATTATTCAATATTCAGTTTTTTTAATTTCACTATAAAATGGGTAGTTAGTAGATTTATATTTCACAATGTGTCTCACTGTAACAGTATCGTCCCAGAGAATAAAAGTAACTCTGGATAATAAAGATGTCCCGCAAATGTTTGCATACACAAATGTGCCGTAGCGCATAATAGCATGTTCTCCACAGAAGCCACAACCACAAAATTGCGTATTAAAACTATTCTGATTCATATATATGAAAAAGTGATGGTAATATTATTTTATTACCCGTGCCATTTTATTCTTTCAGCGTCTATATTTAGTGGCCGCTGGTTTTACCAAAATTATATTGTACCCTCATATGAACGAGGAGTTAAAAAGTACGCCTTTTATGTTGAACTTTGTGTATAGCTTCTCTAGTAAACAGTACATTTAAGATCATTTTTTTGGGGGGGGGGGGCTGACCCTCAGCCAAGATTTAGCGTCCACGGGACTGCTCTTCGCATTACTTTCTAGACGGACCCTCAAATGTGCAATGGTGGGGCTCGAACCCGCGCAAGTATGTGCCTGCTCCGGTCACGAGGCGCAGGCGAATGCACCACGCCACCGGGCTCAAAAGCAATCGAAAGCAGTTTAAAAGTCAATTAACAGCGTACGTAATTTTCTCTTTAGAAATGCAGTGTGATGCATGGTTAGAAATTGCAACTGCATTTGACGTCACTTGTTTAAAAAAAAAACGTAGTTTTTCCAGAATTTTGTTATTTGCACAAGGCTAATTAATATAAGGACACATAACGCCGATGTTTGACTTCAGGTGTTCATTGAGAATTCGATTAAATTTTGCCGATTTTCCGTTTTACTTCTACATAACTGCAAGTTTAACTTTGCATACAATCGGAAAATTCATTTTAATGGTTTCATCTTCTAATACGATGTATCTCGTTAACAAATATATAAAGTAAACCGCCCGCTCTTTGGCATTTATCCGTCGGGCCTCGTTGGAAGAATCAGCCGCTATGGTTTCTACACGCCTGCAGAGATTAGCCTAGTACACTGTTGTTCCTCGTAGTACCGCCTCATCTCCTATTTTTATCCTAAAGCTAAGTACTCGTTTTTAGCTTAGCCAACTGTAGGAGTGCTGTTGGCTATATAGTTCTATAATCTCGTTAACAAATATATGAAGTAAACCGCCCACTCTTTGCCATTTATACGTCGGGCCTCGTTGGAAGAATCAGCCGCTATGGTTTCTACACGCCTGCCGAGATTAGCCTAGTCCACTGTTGTTCCTCGTAGTACCGCATCATCTCCTATTTTTATCCTATAGCTAAATACTCGTTTTTAGCTCCGCCAACTGTAGGAGTGCTGTTGGCTATATAGTTCTATACAGATGCAGATGACTGGCTTTACGTTTCGGCACTCTTTGTCGAAGGACACGGCTAGTACCTCTTCAGTGTCACGCTCTCTGATTTTGCGGCCATTTCTTTAGTTCACTTAACGATTTTCTAAGGTGGTTCCGATGAGCGAGAAAGTCGATATATTATAGGTCTGTGGCCGCTTCGTGTGCAAATGGAGCATTGCATAATTCTCTTTTCGTACGCCTATGCACGTGCCCTGGTTTGGTCGTTCATCCTCGTGCATCTGATTTTGCCGCTAGTGCATGAAAAAAATGAAAACCAGTAGGCGACCGCAAAGCTGCAATAACAGGAGAGGCGACAAAATCGGCAAAACGTTCCTAGCCGGCCCACCTTAGCTATGTAGATAGCTCGAGTCTCGTTTCCAAGCTATTTTCAAATTACTCCCTCAACAGAGTCTGTCTATGCCGCCATCTTTGCGTCGCTTTACACAACGACAGGGTTTACACTTGTGCTTCTATGCGGCAATGTCAAGATGAAACGTAACTGTCAGGTTTAATTAAAACTACAGTTAAAGCTCCCCACATATCAATGTATGTGTAGTCTATGGACGTTTAGAGAAAACTTTTTTTAATTCGATTGGTTTGTTTAGTGTATTTATTTGTAAACTACTTGCAACTGTGGATGAAGAAAATTTAAACTACGTGTGTAATTTAGTTATGAAGAAAAATATTTACATCTAAGCGAGCCTTCAAGATGCGCTATACCTGGGATGATTAGACGGGGGCTGTGCGATGGCGCTACATATAGCGCACAATAAAAGTCGACAAACCCTATGAACTGCAAATATTGTAATAAAAAAAATGAAACTTTTATTCACACACATATGTAACACATGTGACCCACGACCAGTTCATTTATATATATATATATATATATATATATATATATATCAAATGCAAGCTTCAGTAAGAAATATGTGTGATTTGAACGAGTCGATTGTACGCAGGGATGGCATGGGTGAAAAACATGTGCACCTGCGAATACAGTTGCACCGTAAACGAGGGACTGACGGCCGGAGCTGCCCACACGATTGCTCACGAATTTGGACACAAGTAAGAACGCGCACACAGAATGGTGTCTGTGTCTACACTTCGAAAATGTTCCCAAATTTAGACATTCTCGTATCGTTGTATTCTGTATCCAGTTTTATACTATGCCTATATATAGAGTTTACACCCGGCTGGTGTTTCCCAGAGTCTGCCCCTAACACACCCAATGTGCACAGTAGGATCGTGGCCGTCTTCCATAGTCGCCGTGAGCGAAGGTGTTTCTAGAACCACTTCATTCTAATCTTGGCGTGTGGTAAAAGACTAATATGTGCCTTCCATTTATTTTCTCAACCAGATAAATTATTAGGCAGGACAATGCTCAACAGGATTCATAATCGAGGAAGAGGAAATAATTATATCCGAGCAGGATTTGATTCCATGCGTGGAAGCATCCCAGGCTTTTGAAACAGGGCGTTAGTCCTGTTCCACAATCTACCACGAATACCTATAGAAGAATGTGTGAGCTGAGCGCTGAATTAAAAAATGTCACCGGTAACGTTCATGCATTATTACAACTGGCAAGCCAGCAACGACCAGGGATGGCTGTGCATACACTGGAACTCTCGAACTCTATCAACTCTATGACTATTACATTAATTGTTCTGTGGACTCATTTCCGTCGACGGGATAAGAATGCAAATCGCGTAGGAAATTCTGTGCAACCCGTAGTGCGTTGTTGTTCATGTTGTTGTTGTTGTTGTTGTTGTTGTTGTTGCTGTTGTTGTTCTCTCTACCACTGCTGTTCTTTCTTTTTCTTTCTGCCAATGCTGTTTGGTCGTTATTAATAATTATTTATCATGCCACCAATTAATTATAATGGTCCTATAATCCAGTCTGGGCATGCTACACGACGGCGAAAATAATACGTGCAACAGCAAGACGGACATCATGTCTCCGTCAACCGGCACTGGAAAGGTCCATTGGTCATCATGTAGCAACGATTACGTCAGGGAGGCCGAAGGGTGCGTCATTTTTGTGAAACAGAACCTTAGAAGTATGAATACTCATGTATATATATATATATATATATATAGAAACAAGAAATGAGAAAGCGAGCAGCGCACAGCTTCTACTACTTCATATAAATTGGGTCATATTTGTCGATCGTATTTTAGTGAAGGACTGTATGAGTGTCTGGGCAATGAAGCGACGCCAGAGTCGCCATCGTACGACGTCGATCGTCTACCCAGACTGCCGGGTGAAATCTACAACGCAGTGCAGCAGTGCGCAATGTCATTCGACCACACATTCATACCGGAGGAAGACAAGCAGGACGGCTTCACCGTAAGTTCATTAAACAATCCGCTGTCGTTAGTTAGATTTCGGGGACGTTCTCGTAAGAAACCTCATAGGTGCCTCAGTATGTATATCTGCTATATGTATATATATATATATAGATTGCCTGGTAAAGTGTATTGTGCTCACCGGGCTTCATGGTAGTAAGAAACAGACGTATCTAATAAAATCCGGTCGTCTTCTTTGCCCTCTGGCTCATTGTCGCAGTATCGTCATCCTGAGATCTATTTTCACGGCCATCTTTACTTGCCGTTAAGGCTGCTCCACTTAAAGATCTCGGTGTCGTGAGGCGGTTGTCGTGCGCCTGACGCAGAGTTTTTGACCAGCGGCTCTATGAAGATTTTTTATGTAGGCAGGCGTTCACTTTTTAAGTTCTGAGTAAACAGCTTTCGCTCAGCGCTGAAAAAGTACAACCTTCGTAGCAAGGTCTTACGTCATCGGCCTGTCCCGAGTTGCACATGCAGCACAAATGAGAGTCAGCTTTGCCAATGCGAAGCAAATATTGCTGAAAGCAATCACCGTAATCCGTTAGAAGTTGTGCGGACGGTTAGGTGACCGTTTTCTTTAAGGCTGCGAACTCATCTAAGACGCTAACAGTGACAGCATTGATCAGTGGGACCGCTGTAACTGTTCTAAAGTTTTAATCGATATGGTGCGCTACACCTTGATTGAAGGTGGCTGGTTTTGGTTTCTCTTGCGAATAAAAAGGTGCAACCTTGCTTCTCTCTCGCGGAAAAAAGGGTCATTCTTGCTTAGAGTGCTTCTCTTAGAACCGAGGTGTTTTTTGATCCCTCGATAGTTCGGATATCCTGGTTCTGTATAAAAAAATGCTTTCCTTTCCTTAAGGCGTGGTCGAGCGTTTTACAGTTTGCGAACATGGGATGAAACAAAATAAAGCGCACGCTCGCTGGATCGTTCCATTTACATGATGTCAGCGCATTGCTTCTGGTTATCTTCTCATTAAAGAGCAGAAATGGCTCGGCCCGGCGTTTGACGTCTTTCGTCATCGTTTTCGCTGGGGCGGAACCAGCCTTAATGGCTTTGCGGCAGATTTTTCAATCCAGTGCTTGTGTTTATTTAGGTATACAAGAGTGCGCAGGCCTGAATTTACCAACTCGTTTTTCTACACCCGCTACTGCCCTCGGTAGGGTCTCTAACCCCCCCCCCCCCCCCTGTCTACATACTTATCTAGCTTCTCTCGCTGAGATCTACAACAAGCGATATTTATTTCCTCGTTCTAAAGCCCCGGTGCCTTGATATTAAGAGTGTGACTCCGTTTTTTTTCTTAGTTCTCACAAAATTTGCGATAATTTTGGGCGCACGCCAGGGTTTCAGTCTAAATGTTATTCAAATGAAAGGGTTGCCGACATTCTCCAAAAAACGGAGCAAATGATTGATGCTAATTTTGACATGCACAATATAATTATTCACTCAGGTCAGTTCGATACAATGGATGCACGCGGTCCCAAAGCTATCGCGGCAATCGTCAAAAAAAATAAGTTCTTGCCTTCAACTCTGCAAGCTCCAGCATGATAGTTGTCTCAATTTCAAATCATATGACGGAATGTAGGACATTCAATTCCGAACTCAAGTCCACTCCTGCAATAAGTCTTAATTTAAGATTCTCTAATGGAACGTCGAGAGCATTAGTAACGGCTTAGTACGCTCTGCTAGTACCGTCGTAAATAAATAAGTTCAATCTTATTGTTCTAACCGGGACATAATCTAATAGGGTTGGCCTTTCAGGGTTTTACTCAGCTAGTGACCGAGCGCTTAAGCGTCACATTCGGGGCCGGCCCAGCAGTGGAATATTGGTTTGTTAAATTCAACTTTTAACAGCCGTTACGACTAAATTAAGTAAAGATAACTCTGTGGTTCTCGAGGCAGATGAAATCACCATAGTCGCCGTAAACTCTTGCCGTAAACCCCACATGAAGATCGATACAGGTTTGTCGACAGACTGGTGCAAGTCCTCTCTGCAATTGATTTAAATATACCAACAGTTTTGGCAGGCGACGTAAACTATTGTCTCGACTAACCAGGACACCAAGGATCAACAACAATCGACATTTTCGCAACCAACCTAGACCCGAACGACATCCAACATTGCGGATATGCAATCGGTGTTACAGCTTTTGACAGTAGGCTGCACCTGCCGGTGACCTTGCTATTGAAGGCACGCACAAACGGTACTACATTAAAAAGAAGATACGTCGGAAAATTGCTAGACCCAGATTGCGTTATTGGAAACTGAACTATAATTCAGGTGACCTCGGCATAGAGAGTCTTTGTGAAACACCGCCTACAACAATTCCGAGTTACGTAGCTCCGTCCACCACTCGACGCTTAAAGCCGTGGTTCAACGGATAATGCAACAAGGCTCAAAAAGTGTGAGGCAATTATTCTTTTTCGCCCGTTACCGTCCTGAAATGACCGATTTCTACAATAACGTCCTCAAGTGGCACTCTAATACCCAAAACGAGGCTCCGCTCGCATATATTGAAACCTAAGAAGCAAATATGGTTCATGCAACAGAATGCCAGGATTACCGCCATACGAAGAAAAGGATCGCATACCCCATTTCGTCTACACTTCTTGCACAGCATTTCAATGATAGGTTATCGTCAGCAAACAGAATCCCTTACGAGGTGCCAGTGTTTCAAGGACCGCATAGTGAATTGGCCAGCATCCTTTGGGCCAACACCGACAAACCATTCAATTTAACCAATTAGTTGGCAAGACTATCTACTGGCCATGATTTCCAAAATGCAAAGGTGACGTGCTGGATCCTTTAGCCTGGAGAAAAAAGTTTAAAGAAATGCTGCATCTAAAAAGCATTATCGTTGCTCCTCCAAATGTTCTCGAACTACCGGGCTTCATACTCTAAAAACAGCATGCATTTAGGCGCTGCAAGTCAACACACGCAGCTTGCGCAATGCTCCTTGAGGATATTAAGAAGCCGCCGCGGGCGGTCAATGTTTGCAATATTTGTGGATTTCAAATTAAGTGTAGTCTTTGATACTGCACCTTGCAACGCCTTTTAAAAATGACAACCTCAGGTGTGCCACCACGTTTTCTCAAGCAACTGGCGGCTATTTTCCAGGAGAACTATGTGATACTGGACGAACATTTCAATTTTGGACAGACAACGGGTGTTGCACAGGTCGACAACCTTAGTACAGTTCTGTTTTCCATAATTGTCGGTAAGCTGCCGGCGATTGTGAAGCAGAAGCATCTACAGTGCAACTTATCCAATACGCTCATGATATTGCCGAATGATGCGAAGGGCGCCGATCCGCTAAGTCTTTCTCAAGAACTTCGTCATAGCGTCTGTATACATCATAGGGGACAACCAAACTGCCGAGCCAAAGAGGATGATGAACTCTGGCACGGACATTTTTGGCTATCTCTGGGGTAGCGCGTGTTGGGCAACAGACGGGTAATGTCATTAGCCGCCTTTTGCGCCTTTGCGGCCGCTATCTTGACATGAGGAGTTACCTACAGTCCCCGGTCTAGATATATACCCAGGTATCTGTTTCCGACCGTCTTTTTCTTGAGATAATCGCAAACTAACCGCACTGGATACGGTGGGACGTTCTTCTGTTGGAGCGTCTCTAGAACTACTTTCTACGGGTTACTGTTGAAGGCATTTTTTATATCCAGCAGCACAACCAGGAACAAATCCTTGGTCTTCCGGGTCGACTCCTTAATAAGTTCGGCCTTTGCCACTACTTTATGGATGGCCGGCAGAACAGACCTATATTTTCGAAACCCAAACTGCATTTCTGATAACAGCTTGTGCTCCTCGGCAAAAGTCTTCAGTCAATCCTCCATAATGGCCTTGGCTCCTTTGGCTAACGTGCTCAACACGCAGATTAGGCGGTATGTCCCGTTGCCCTTGGGCATCAGTACAACCTTGGCGGCCTTCCAGCTCCCGGGAACCTTACCCGTACGAAATATATTTGTGATGATTCTCGCCACGAGCGAAAAATACTCTCTGAATAGGAACTTTACCGCTCCCGCCGGTATTTCATTAAAACCCGGTGTCTTTCTAAGCTTGATCCTTTCCGTCGCAACAGCAATTTCGCCCGGAGTGATCTCGGGGACGCCAGTCTCTTTCATTTCACCATCCGCTAGCGTCTCAAAGGCTGTCGGATTAAAACAGGGATGCTGCAGGAAAAGAGTGTTAATCACCCGAAGCTTCTCGTCCTCCTCCAGATGCTCATTTCTTGCTCCGCCAATCTTGCCCCTGACAAGTGGGAAGCTAAGATGTGTCAAGTAGACATGGACTTTTATTGGACGCAAGCTATGGTAAGCAACTCGTAAAAGGATGCCCAATACGAAACTTGTCACCACATTATGCGTCTTGCCATGCACAGCTTTCATCATGCAGTCTGCACGATGGCTGGCTTTCATAAAGCAGACGGGCAGTGCATCTGAACAACTTGTTCAGCCTACCATTTGTTGTATTGCGAGAACCCACTAGCACTCCGGTAGATTGCATATAAGAAATACACTTGACTTAAGTAATAAATTATTATTTGCATTCATCGGCGGAACCTGCCCACGGGTTAAATAACCAGAGTATATATCCCAGGACCTTCACTTCTTGACTAGAATTAACAAAATAAGGAGGTTGTTTTTAATTCTAGACTATCCTCCGTCCCTTACGGGCTTCGCACTTAACCTGAGGTATACCTTCAATGCACCGAGGGCCGGACATGTTAAGATATCTAGGGTTTCTCCAACAGTCCTTGTGGCAGCATTCACTTCTTGACTAGCATCAGGATTTTTGCCACTCGTTCGTTCGTCGTGCTCCAACGCCGGTCGCGCTGTTCTGTTAAGCGGCATCTCACCCGTATGGTCCGAGAGGGAATCCGCCTAAAATTGTTCCCGTGGGTAGCCTTGTTTTCCGCGTGTTTGAGCAGTCTCTTAGGATGACTTTTTTTCACCATAGTAGTGATTACGGATACATTATTAATTACAATAGTTTTTTGGAAGCTTTGCCGCATATGCTCGCCTAAATTGGCTTATGAAGGCAATTAAGTACAGTGATGAGTATACCTGTCTGTACGCATAGATTGCTATGGGCAGTGCAGTGTGCGTGTCCATAAAACCACTTTATCGCCAGACCCAGCAAGTATTTTACCGTTTGTCAACGGAGATTTTTTAACATTTGGAGAATCCCTGCCATATATAACTTTGCCATTACTCTACATATTACAACTGCAAGCACGGTTGCAACAAATTTATAACTTTGCTCTACTATTGATATCTGAAAGCGCAAATATTTCTTCTTGTCGGGAATTAGCACGTATGTCCTGCCGAAATAACACCGCTTTAACATATGCCGTAACCCTTAATGCATCTGCTTATTGGCAAAAATTAATATATCGATAGCCGAGGGGTATTTATTTAGTCTTACAAACGGCATACTTAAAAATATGATTGGTTACATTGATTGTATTTAGCGTAGCCTAGTAACCGGTAACCAGGACTTCTGTGTCCTGGCACACAAAATTGAATTAAAACAATTTCAGAGCCACGTGCTACGTCGATAGGAGTCTAAAATCAGGGTCCAATGCTGTAACAGTTCTAAATTTTGGATTCCGCCAAACTAACATTGATTCAGGAAAGTTTCTAGCCAAATACTTTTTAACTCTATATTGCCCTTTTACCCTGAGCATCCCTACGACAGATCACAGATGTAACATTACGTTCCCGGATAACCCCCGTAAACGTTTCTGGGTTACGAGTTTCTGAATTGCTATCTCATCTAAACCTTATATATAGTGTGTGTGAACTTTGATTTAAGTACTATAAAACTCAGCTACTCAATACTTTATGTCTGATTTTCAACTCCACTTTGCGTTGTTTTGTCATAACTGACCCAAAGGTCGATATACGATTACACAGGTTCGTTGTATTGCGCAAACTTATGTACTATTTTCCGGTCTCCAGAGATGTCCAGCTAAGGAATTTAGAGGAACAGATTGAGGGAGTACGAGGTATTCCATGCTCGTGTAGTATCCCGCTTGAATAATAATTTATCGCCTATATCGTGCGAGAATAAATAAACATTTGTGTATTAAATTTATGTGCGTAAATTGATTGGACATTTCACTTTTTTTTCTTGTCGGCACTTGTGTGTTCTTGTCGGCACACTTCTAGAAGTGCAGTTTGCGAAAAGTAATACACCGTTAGCCAGCTGACAAGCAACAACGTTTGACGCCACTGACTAAGGTAAAATGTCCAGGTTAATGATGTATATATGCATTTACACTACTACTAGTACTACTACTGCTATCGCTAGCTAAAAGTGCGATGTATGTAAAAGCGGAAGCATTCGAACTGTTAACAAGAGCGGTAACGAAAATATTATATTATAGTTATTTTTATGAAATAAGAACATTTATTAAAAAAAAAAAAAAATATATATATATATATATATATATATATATATATATATATATATATATATATATATATATATATATATACGCAACTACCTAAGTAATAGAAAACGTAAGTAGTTGCGATTATCGAACAAACCGATGCTCGGGCCTCAATTGAACCTGATTGAGCACCTGATTGCTTTTGTTGTTGTGGTTGTTGTTGGTCACCGCATTTGTCGATTGTAGAAAATCTGTCGCGCTTTATGGTGCGTTCAGGGAGGCTGGTCGCGTAGGACGCATCCAGCTCTCGACGGAACCGAGTGCGCCGACGGCATGTGGTGCTATGCGGGCCAGTGTGTACAAAGAGGCGGTTCGCCTGGTAAGCACAACGCATGTAAAAAACGCACGTAGTCAAGTATTGAGGTATTCTCTGTAATCTCAGTTATTCGCCACCTAACTAGCTCCCAAGCACGACAGTCACGACTCAGAAATTAGACAAGCCTTTGCGCAATAAATATTCATAACGTCATAGTCACAATCTAGCCAGTCCTCATAGATAACCTCTACAGGCTCGTCGCCTGCAAGTTTTTTCAAGGGTAGCCACATTAGCCATGCCCTTCGTGAAGTGCGGCAGGCAATCAAGCAGCCCTTTGAGCGCATATTGTCGGTGAAAACTGTACACCAAGGTTTGTCTTAGTTGTTTGGGAATGGCCTAGTAGGGAGTTTCTTCTCACGTATGTAATCGCGTCATGGTGTTTTTAGGCCATCCAGTGCTCTAAATGAGTTGATCGACGTACTTGTTTCTAGCCGACAAAACACACTCGGTCAGAATTCGGTTCCATACAATGACGTAGGGTGAACACGCGTGTCAACCGTGCAACAAAGGTCAACGACGCTCGTCAGAGAACAATACAAAAAAGACAGGCACTGCTTTGTCCCCGATTGTGCTTCCGTTTCCTCGCCTCTCTCCGAACTCCTTAAGGAATAACTTATTAGGTGTAAGGCAAGGCGCTTACTCCTCCCCAGGCGGCCTAACGTTAGCAAGATTTCTCATTGTTTACAGGATATCGGCCGCCTCCGCGAGCACCGCCTAGGCCGACGATGCCGCAAATGCCAACAAGAACAACAACGACGACATCAACAACCCCGAAGCCGATTACAACCCCAACAATATATAGAGTTTCAACGGTGATATACCCGAGCCGAACACCTGGTCAATATCCCTGGTCGACAGTTACTCCAGAAACAACACGTCCGTACGAACAAATCTGCGAAGAGAAACGGATGCGACTGCGTAAGAAATATGACCTATCCGGACAGCGCAGGGCCGCCGCTCAATATCACATATCTCTCTAAAAAATATTGTTATAAGCGTTCAACATTGTGGTCCTACGCGTGCTTATGCGTGTACGCACGTCTGGCATACGACCATGCCCAAGGCGAATGTCCTGCCCCACAACACGCGTCCTTTTCGACCTCTGTGCCACATCCAGCATTCAGTCTCTGCTCTGATTCGTTCTATTCGTTGCCTAAGCAATACAAAGAATCCAAAGAATGGATGAGAATGAAATATTGTCACTTCTTCTCACCGAAGACTTGGCTCTAACTTATGAATATCAAACTCAGCAGCCGATGTCGTGATAACCGTCTAGTCTACTTTAACCGTCTGGTAAATAAATTGTGAAAACGCAAAACGGTCTGGTAAATAAACGCAAACGACGCCGCGGCGATCGAGCATCGGCAAGACACAGTGGAAACAAACTTACCGCATGAAATTCTAAAGGGTGTATAAATTGTGATATATAACTACAGATACGGGTAAAAGCGTTATTTTTTGCTGAAGAGATCTTCGCGTAAAGCAAATTATTATGATTAATATAGGTGATCCACTACCCTATTTAGATGGCACGGCCTGAACGGTTTATATATATATATACAATTAAACGATATCACTAAAAATGTGGTGTAAGTAAATGATACACACACATACACCTTGACTTACCAAGAATACAAAACACAATAAGGTGACAATAAAGTTGCCGGGATAGTTGAGTAAGGCTATCCGTATGATATAAAGAGTAAAACTCCTTGCTGAACTTACATCAGAGCACCTCATTAGGTTTATGAAAACCCAGGCGTTTGAACTCACCTCGAGGCCAAGCCTGTGCACGGCGTATAATTACTACCATATTTTTTAAAGCTATAAAGTCGGATGGTATGCATCATTTAATTATACTGAAACCTCTGTGCTCCCAGTGTTTGTCCGATTATGGTTGAATAAAATCTACTCCAGCATTCGCCTTGTCTAAATTGGAGACCATACTCGTACATAGCCAAATTAAGAGTGGCTGATTCAGGTTTTGAACCCACGCCCTCCCGTATGCAAAGCAATGAGCAAGGTGGCACTAAGCCACCTTGCTCGGTGCATGTGACACAGTGTTTGGTGCGAGATTTTTCAACGTTGCGCTAACATGGCTTCGCCGCGATAGAGACTGTGATTAATCTCAGAGTTATTTTTGTACTGTACTATAGTACACTGTAGTCTAATGCTTTTTGACGCAGAGGTTTGAGTCAGACAATACGTGCCGACGGCATCATCGATAAAATGTGTTGTGTCGTCATGGCAGGTGATCTACCCTGCAACAGCTAATGAGCGGAAGACGGAGGGCTCTTTTGAAGAGAGTGCTTGAGTGAGGGCCTACCTTGTCGATAATTTCGAGTTGTGTTTGAGTCACATGACGCCATGCCGCCCCCGTCCCATACGAAGGAATTTGCCCCACTTGTAATTTGAAAAGGTCAGTGTGGTACGTACTAAGAGCTTTTGCAGATAAAGTCTGTTTTACATTCGCTTTCCCCGGTCTTTTTGTACCCTAGTATAAACGTGTTCCATAAAGCAGAGACCTGTTGGTGAAAGGTTAGCACAAACACAGCAGACATTATTGGCGTTGCGCCCACCATGTAAGTAGGCGGAGTGGAAATCGCCCTTCATGCCACCCATGCCTTTAAATAGTCGTACAACCACTCTGGGATCCTAGTGAGCTTCCTCCGCTTCAAAAATGTTCTAACTGCTTCGGGCGGGACCATTAGCTAAAAGCAGTTGCTTATCACGTCCTCCAGTAATCGCGCTATGCCCGGTAGGCTTACCGGCACCCCTCTCGCGTGGTGGTGCCCAACAACCTTGTAATGTCGCGACCGGGCTACATTAGAGCCATCTTCTAAGACCCTGTTTTTCATTTGAGCGCCAAGAACCAGTTGACTCCGACTCCATATAGAGCCCGCTAAATATTTAATATGCTGCCAGGTGACGGCATTCTGGGTGGTAGTACGCGTCCGGCTGCGGAAGACATCCAACAGGTGATAGACTTATGCTAAACCTCTGGACACGAACTCAACTCAACAAAATGTGAGATTCACCAGATCACTCGCAATGCATCTATTCTGCGTTATCTGCAGGTTTTTCATGATATCCTGCCAGGATACAGGTTGACCTGCAATCAGAATGTGGAGTTGCTAAGGGTGCCCTTGTGTTTCGAAGGGTATTCCTGACCCATTGACCCGTTGTTGCCTCCTTGCTGCTCAGCTCTGAAGCTAGGCCCGCTTTCCTCTTGATCCTGTTAAACCCAGAGAGAGAACTCTTCTCGTTGATGATGGAATTCGTATGAGAGTGGGCCTCGGATTTAGCGCAGACCCAATTAGCCCCCATCAGTGCCAATTCGGGTTCTCTGTTGTCAAGTTCGGTCATAGCGGCCTTTTTTGTTCCATTAGAGCAGGTAGTCGTTGTCACGCAAGACACGCCAATCAACGACGGTGAACTCTAGGCAAAACCAATGGAAACCAGCAGAACTTTTAGGCCCTGTTTACTTTATTCTGGAACCACCAAGCCTCTCTACTGAAAACGACAGATGACCAGAGGGAATAAATTCACTCCCTTTACGAAAGGTCATATGTTTGTTTAAGATACGACCGTCACCGACTTTCAGCCCACTTTCCGCGAAGTAGACTGGTCACGCAAGCCACTTTGCGGAAATCGACAAGCCAGGCGTCATCGGCCTTTGTCAGGAAATGCCTCAGTCTTGACATACTGTGGAAGACAGCAGACGACACACAGGAAACGTTGTTTTATCGCGTGGCACCTTGCTAGCAAATGCCCAGAAAGATCGACAACCAGCACAAAGAGTAGCAGCGGAATTGTATTATTTCTCTAAGTGAAGCCTCTGGTCTGTACAAGGAGAACATGTTGGCGTATGTCATCGGTCGCATGTACTTGATTTACTTGTGAGACTTACCGAATATAATTAAACACGACATCATGAACTCCTAGTTTCCAGTGCACGAAACGCCCGTGCATGCCTATACTATATCTATACTTTCGTAATTGTTAAATTGCACGAATACCTTTAAATACTACTGCAACGTTTTAGCTAGCGTTGGCAAAGCAGGAAATAGCTTACTCAACTTATTATTTTTGTAAACGGGGAAGTAGCATTTCTATTTACTGCCTGCAAAGTGTTGTCAAAAAAACAAATAGGGCACAAGCTTTTAGTAAAATGCCTTGTGCCACCTAAACAACAATAACGATGTTACCAGGCGAGAGTGAATATTAACACAAGTTCCACTCATCGGAACTCTAACAGACAATATAGTTTACAGGTACGCATGGTGTCGTTTGAAATAAGTCTCATAATCTCGCAACACAAGTCTCGTACAATCGGCTCCATCTTTTCTAGTAGTCCCGTTGCTTGCCATATCTGTAGGATTTCTGCGCAACTAGCGTTTGTCAGAGACTAGAAACTATAACCTCTCTTCTAGATGCCGTCTTAGCAAAGTGGGCTGATTAGACTAGGAGACGAAAACGGTGCGTCTGTATAAAGGTGCCGGCTAGAGTGCAAATAAATAATTACATATTAGATTAATTTTTGCAAACTAATATGACAAAATGACAACGTTGTCATTTTGTCATACTACCAAATGTGACAACCGTATTACCGCGCTCTATGTGCGCGAACGGGCCACCTATATAATACATATCATCTTGCTCATCTATTACATTTTCAATTGGGCAATGGAGCATGAGATAGACAGCATGTTTCGCTATTTTGTTTACTATATCTTAAATCTACTATAGTATATTGGTTACTGTAACTTATATCATTCTGCAATTCTTAAAACGGTAATTCCAAAATTGTATGTCTTTTTGTAAGAAGAGGAAACTCGGTAAGTCAAAAATTGTATGTCTCTTAGTTAGAATATCCTACATTTTACAGCCGCGATTTCACCTGGATACAAATGTTGGCGGGTAAATGGTACGCGTAACAGTCGCCCAGCAAATTAAGTCCATATATATGTATGTTCAAACGTATAAGTAAATAGCCAACTCTAAAATTATATAGTTTTTATATAGTGATAGATATGTGCGACTTCTCCATCCGGGTGCTTAGAGCGTGCCAAGTTGCGAAGCCCGACGCCTTCTCTCAGAATTGATTTACTAAATTCGCCGACTTGGCTATGCCGTACGGAACTTACAGGAATTACACAAATGCATATGCAGTGAGAACCACCAGTAGATAATACCCTGTTGATGCTCTACCCCGTAGTATCTTATATTGTTCGCCTCCGTATTTGCATGTATAATCTCTAAATTATTAAACACAAACTTTACAATACATTGGAATAAAATGACTGATGACGTTTCAATGTAATAAGGTCTTGGTAGATTTTGAATGTAATTGGCTATTTTCAACGTCGTTCAAAAAAACGTCGAGCACAGATATCGCTTAGTACTTACTACTACTTGTAAAGTGCATGTTCAATAATCTCTTCTGCCCTACGAAACCTATAATAGTAAGAGTTCTTGTCGTAGCTTTCTCCGCTCTTTAAACTATTAAAAAGAATCTTTGCATCTTTTCGGTCTTTATCAAGAAATACTACCCTATGGCTTTCTGCCATTTTCTAAAGCGATATATATCTCCCTTATATATATATATATATATATATATATATATATAGCGGAACGTGTGGCCACATGAGTGAAGGGCTCTTGGCTTGGCCTCTAGTGAATACTTTTAACTAAAGATTTGAATTATACCCACAGTGTCGTTTCGTACCCTTTCATTTGAACACAATATATATATATATATACTCTATGTTCTGTATATCCGCGCTTAGAAGGACGTTTAGTAACAGGTTCTTATTGCGTTGTACAAGAGGTCGGGTGAGGGTGTTCTACTTGAACATTTGCCCCGTCCATCTACCCTTCTGTCGTTCAAGAGGCGCGACGCAATGCGACGAAATACACACGTCGTCAAAGGTATTTTTGTACGCGTCTGCTGATTAAGGACACGCTGTAAGCCCGTACATAAATGTTTCTACTACGACTACAACTATTATCGTGCACAAACCGATAGTAGTTGTACTCGTAGTAGAAAAATAGATAAACTATCAATAGCAAACCAGGAGGAGTCTAACAAAATAGGACCAATCTCAACCAGTCAGCACTCAAGAGCCTAGCTTATGCAAGGCAGGCTTATAAAGTTTTTAGGTGGCTGTACAAAGCAAAAAATACTTTTATGTCGCTTCGGGTGTACAACCTGCCGACGATGACGGTTTTTAGAAAACACGTCTTAGATGGGAAAGTAAAATAGCCGACATCGATGTTTTACGAAACGAAGCAAGGACGTTTGATTCTTGGAGAGGCTGCAGTTATGAGAACCAGCATCTGATCACCAGATTTGCCGTCCACGGCTTTCACCTGAAGATCTGTGTGCGCACGGAGTTCCATGAGATCTTGCCGGAGTGTATATGTACACTTTGTGGCCGCCCGTGAAATCTATATCACCTTCAGCGTTGCAAAAGAGCAATTCCGTTGCCTCAACTCTGGAAATGCGATATCTATGATGCACATTCGTAAACCAATCATTGGTTAATTAAACCATTGTATTATCTTTATGTCGCTTCGGCAGTTGCTACTACTGCTACGTGTTTATTTTGTCGAAAATGCTTCTACCTCGTGTCGCTGCCAGTATTCAATAAGCATTGAGCATCTTATCTAAGCGAGGAGAAGGAATCCGGCCTCAATGCGTTAGTAGGTCACATATTAATCATTGACGCAAGCGCAAAAGATAGAGAACGCGAAAAGGACAAAGCCATTAATACAAAACGAAGCGCCATCCTCGAGGAAACGCGTCGCTATAATCCTGGCTTCATCAACCAAGGACGAAAACAATGAAACGCAGGGACAAGGGAAGCAAAGGCTAAATAAGAAGTATAGGCTGGACGCACCAATGACGATCAAGGCCAACGGTAATTCTTTAGAAACGCTAAGCTGAATTAAGTATATCTGAGACGGTCTACGATCTTCGCGAGGCGACTGCAGGAGTTGTTTTAACTAACTTCTGCAATTGTGGGCTGAGCAACCGATGCCTGACTTTTTATTCTAGTAAATATTTCGTTAAAGTTTTGTGGCGAAGGGTCTTAAAACATGGAGTCGAAAAGAGGTTTATACTCAAACAAGAGGCAGACCAAAACGTTTTTAGACTTTATAGCCAGCAAGGCCATTAGAGAGCGCGAATATAGAGCTGCATACTATTGTGTAATCGATTCATTGGTGTAGGGAATGGTTCTTGTGTTCTAACATGTCATTTGTAGGCAAAGTTCTACGGTTATGTTCTTACAGTACTGTGACATTTGTACGTATATGCGCTCCATACTCTGCTCACAGGGGAGCCTGCTACTCCTGAGTGATTATGCCGTTACGAAGCAAGTCAGCCCTTATCCAACCAGGGCAATAGACTTTCTGTAAAGAACTTGAACTATGACTACGTAAATAAAGCAAGCGTGCAGCCTGTTAGCTGCAAAAAAGAATGCTTTTTTTCACAAATTATATGACATTGGCATTTCATGTGTGCACACAAGAGTTTATACTAGTCATAGTTGCATCAAGTGCGGCACAGTGACGAATAAAAACCCACTGCAACTAGCCGAGAAAATATCATAGAGGGACAGGCCCAGTTGAAAAGGAATCCAAAGCAATGCGCTGCAAAGATTGCTTATCATTGGAAAATCTCGAACAGCCGCGTGATTCAGATTATGAGGGATCATCTCAAAGAAACGACCCGCACAATACGCACATTTTATAATGCTATGGATAAGCAAAAATAGTTTGTTAAAAAAACAACGTTATTTTTACCAGTCACGTCCGTGCCGCACGATTTAACGCCGTGTGACAGCAATTTCAAGCCTGGTCTGGTTAACCCTGTGCATGTATAGTGTATTTGTTACATTGAGTCTAGACTTATAGGTGTCTTGAAATAGTCTTACTTATTTAGATAAGACATCCTAGAGATCTAACTCGACACGCTATGAGACGCAACTTGTTCATGGGCGCCGTCGTTGCCGTTGTGGGCTCCGTTAACGCCCCCGTCACGGGCGTCGTCGTCAATGTGTCATTTTCGCTGCCGTGGGCGTCGCTCTTGTCGTCGTGATCGCCATGGGCGTCGTACCCCTCGCCGGGGCGTCACTGTCACCGCCGTAGGCGTCGTTGGTGTTGTGCTGCTGTTCATTGTCGCTGCCATTGGTACCGTCACGGACGCGTTGTTAAAGCGTCCGCCCACACGCGGTACTCCTGTGTGCTGTAGAGTTTTGCCGCTTGGTCAGTCAGTCAACCGTTGGGTCTGCGAATTGGTGCAAGTTTGCGAGATTTTGAGCTTCGGCACGACGCGCCGCGACTGCCGGTATAACGTGGTGGTGGTGGTGAGGAACCTACTGGTGGCGCCGGCTCCCCGCCGGGCGTTGATGCTGTTTGTGGTAGAACGCCGTTCTCCTTGACCCTCTCTGCCGCCCTCTCTCTCTCTTGACGAAGAACGACACAGTCATCATCCTGGACCCGCGTATTGTTCTCATCATCGGACACCTCGCACATCTCTCTCATGAGAAGCCAAACGCGATCAGATAATTAGCATCAAGGGCAGTCCACAATTCGTGAACTTACGTGAGCTCTTGGGGTGCTGGCGCAGGTGGACAACGGTAACCCTGACGACACCATTTGGGTCGTTCCGCTAACCCGTTGCGTCATGCATTAGTGACCCGCTAGGAAGGCGGAAGGAGACGAAGAAATTGAAGAATAATTCGTTTGCTTTCAATTATCTTCGTCCAGGAAGGGTGTATGTGGCTTTAAGTGTGAACGTGCACATCTAGTTGTGTTTCTGTGTCCGCCATCGTTATCGTGACATCGTTCCGATTGCAAGTTGTAGTGCCACCCGCCCACAGACCTGCGTCGTGCTCCGTTGACGTAAACGGAATTAGAGACTGAGAAAACCGCGCCGAAATTTCGCCACAGGCGTAACGATGGTTGCCTTCCAGGCTACGCGTGTCCATGTCGTGGCTCTCGCTTTACAGGTACGACAAAAAATCCAGACATTCCCAATTCGACCCACTTGTCTTGTGCAAGTGTATGGTTACCTTCTACAAATGGGCAGCAGAGCTTAAAGTCATCTGACTATTTAGGATATTTGACACCTGATGGTATGTCATAATTATATATAGAACACAGATTTTAAATAAGAAATAGAAAAGAGCTAACTTTTTACAAGCTCAGGTTCGAAAGTTATCTGTATGTTTCATAATCAAACGATTTATTAAATTGTCAAGGTGCTTTGGGTACGCTATCACGCATCGATGAAGTGCCTGAGCTACCGAGCCAGTACAATTTAACAAAGTGTTTGGCAAGAAGTTCAGCTTTCTCTGGGGTTAGTGAAGGCTTCTGAAGGTACACTGATAAAGGTAAGTGAGGGCCCAGATGCTCTGTTAGCGTAACGGAAAAATAAAAAGGAGTTTCTAGCATACTTTTATTTTGTTGATTTTCAGGGCATGAGACTGTGATAGACAAGTTTAAGTCCACGTTCAAAACTACTTTCATTAGTCTCAGTACTCTTTATAGCGAAAAGCAGTCCCATGGACTTTAAATCTTGGCTGAGAGTCAGCCCAGAAAGTATTTATCAGTACTCTTTATAGACCCGCCATGCTAAACCAACGGTGGTAATGTATTTAAAACGAATGAATAGCGGTCAGCAATCATGATATTCATTTATTTGGTATAATCCGTAAAAATGGTCAGTAAACGGCATATAGATTAGAAATATCAGCAACGTTTATATTTTTACAATCAAGTCGCTTCTTCTGTGAAAATAATATATATATATATATATATATATATATATATACACATTGAAAACGCTTTTTGGTTCTGCCATTCTGTGAGAGTACTATAGCTTGATTGTTTGGCAAAGTAGGTGAAGCAATTTGTAGGTGTGTGCCATAATTCGTCGCTAACGCAAGTTATTGTCACGAAGTTACAAAATATTGCTATATGGAGAAAATTACTAAATACGTGTGTCACATTTTTTACCTATTGATAAAGGCCTTAGAGATATGAGAGGCATAGTAGATTAAATTATATTTCCTGGTATTTGGGTGCATAATATTTGCTTCATGGCATAGGTATTCCCTGCGGCCCCACTTCATTTCAAGGCTGCCTGAGTTTTCTAGTTTATATATATATATATATATATATATATATATATATATATGTATATAAGGTGGTTGTAAAAAAGTGAATTTAGGGCATTCGACTTTTCCAATTCTTTTTGCATCGTATTCTCGCAATGACTCAAATTGCATATGAAAAGCAACGTGCCGCGGGGTTTGTTTTAGTCTTTTTTGACCACAGCCGATAGTTTTGGCCCTGTTTGTTTTCAGACTACCATCTATCCATTCCCCCACTTAAAATTGGTTTGGAAATCTAAAGTTTCCAATCTATCACAAGACACCTTCATCAAAATTTGCATCTGCAGAGATCAGTTGCAATATATTAGAGCATTGAACAAGTGCTATGGAAAAAGAGGGCGTATATGTTCTTGATCGAAGTGACGCCATACAGATGAACTAAATGGCTAAACTTGCTTTAAGAATCCGACAGTTGACAACTGTAGTTATCACATTGTCCGATGTGACGCGCATCTGCGCCATTCCTTGATACAGTACTCGCTTCACAATTGTTGCTCTTTCAGGGGGGGGGGGGGGGGGGGAAACAGAACCTTTGTTCCAAAGAGTATTACACTTAACAATCAAAATAGTCAGATGACTTGTAATTTTGTTGCAGCGAGTAGCAACCCGCTGTATAAATACGTTTTGCACTCGCCGATGTAATAAAACATCCTTGTTGCAGAAAAATATCCGAACGTATGAACAATACATCTACTTTGGTACAATAAGAACAAGTCAAGTATTTTGGCCTACAAATTAATTTTTGTTTGTGCTAAAAACTAGTATAAAAATTGCACCGATTATTCGGCCAAGTGTGTCAAAAATTTTAAGTTGAAAGCGTGAAACGTGATACCAAAGTAATTGTCATGTTCCGCCGTTATTAATAGTTTGAATTTAAAAACCGCACATTGAGGAACAAAAATTGTCATTTCGTTTATGACGCACCAGTCATATACGTGGTCTATAGGTTTTTCGATCTCTGCCCTGTCGTTCTCATTATATATATATATATATATATATATATATATATATATATATATATATATATATATATATATTGAGCTATTAGTATTACGTATTGCGCAAAACACGCAGCTAAAATCGCAGCGCTGATTCATTATTTAACATTATTATAGACGGTAACTAACATGCGATGCGTGCTTCTATTACCAATTCTGGCATACAGGTGTTAGCCCGTGCAAGCTACGGATCTAGGTGGAGCCTACCATCGGATGACCTCGAACATCCTGTTGAGGTTCGCTTGTATAACGTTCGGTCGGCCCACGACGACCCAGAACGCATTGAACACCTGTGGCCACAAGACGCTTCAACATTCATTGGCAAAAGGTTCTACTCGACAAATACTCTATAGATATGTATAGTTTTCTACCTATGTAAATTAAATGCATTAGACATTTGTAAAACTATATATTGATCAAGCCAAATGATGTTGTCCCACATCAAGCTATGATTTTTATTACAACAAATAGGTTTATAGGTAGCGGTTCCTCAATGCAACCGATAAGTCTACCAGAACTATTCTAACACTAACCGCATGGGCCGGGAACCCGCAAAAAAAAAGCATGGGGACATGCTTAGCGGGCTCAACCCAAAAGCGGACGACGTGCTGCGCAGCTTGGGCAAACCTGCTAATAGACCACTTATCTTAACAAAATGTATTGAGCACTAGTATTAATTCTATTAATTCCCGCTGTTTGAGGTAAAATGTGGAAAAGCAAACCAAGACAAGCGTCATAACCGCAGAAGTCTCCAAAAGTAGAGCAGACGCATGCCATTCTGGACCGACAAAAAGGACTCAGCTAGACTGCCTATATAGCGCAAGAAATAGACACCTTGCCGTAACCTGGCAGACTTTTGAGAACTACAAATGTTTCAGCTCATCTAAAAAATAAAGTGACATGCAACGAAACTAGGCAAGATGACACATATGACCTCAAAGCGCCCCGCTAGGCCACCAGACAACAAACAAAGGGTCTACGAGACATTCAGTTAAGTTCACTTTATTGTCGGACTCTCGTACAGGTATGTACGAGCTAAGACCGCGGCACCTTGCGACTTTCTTTTGATACAAACTATCCCAGTTTGCCTACTAAAAAAGTTAACCACAGCAATTGACCTAACATCAGTCAAATACACAGCGTCCCAGGAGAGATTTGCCCGCTGCCCTTGGTGAACGCTTGGTCCTTATTAAGAATTTGGATGAATCCTCCCCCCCTCCTCATAAGTCATCTTCTCGCTCTTGTAGATTATGACACCAAAATACTAAAGCACCTCACATAAGCAACAAACTTCGAGGCCGCCAAATGGGCTGTAACAATTCCGGCGCGGCCGAGACAGCACTCCACAAAAACTTTGGTTTCGAGCGGTACGCGTGATCACGTGGTAGCCAGTAACAGTTTTCTAAAACCGAGTTAAAGCTCCACTTTAACTAGGTTTTATAAAACTGTAGGGCAACCAGGTTCTAAGGGAATACCTACTGCGTTTTCCAGAACAAGCTAAAAATAAACGATCTCTTAGGCCCCTTTGTTCTGTATGGCTATTGAGGAACTGGGTGAACAGCGGACCTGGCTGTTAGGTCAGCTGCCAGTTATTTATTAGGTTGCACAATGTATACGGGTATTCAACTTATAAAGCTAGAACTTTTGCCTCCCTCGCGCCCGCAACGACGCTTTATCCCTCTCAGTCATTATCCGCAACACTTTTCGGGATTTCTCCCGAGATATGCGCTTGTCAGACATGGTTCCCACTACTTATTCTCGCGTCTCGACTCCCAAACCATTCAGGAGTGATACCGTGCGCCAGTCCATTATTAAAGGCTTCTAAGAAGATGATTTTGACGCCGTCGGACTTACTGTGTCTACAGATATTATAACGCCTGGCATTGACCGTATGGAAGCCTTGCGAAAGCAAAATCCATAGCTCTCGAGAACAGCGGATTCCCTATGCCTTATGTCACGTCAAAGGAAGGTATTTAAGTGGCCCTTAAACGATTCTTCAAGAGTTCCGCTGCAGGGCTGAACTTTACGAGGCCCGGTTATTAATGGACCTTCTTTCCCCGTCCCTCGAAAGCGTCGTCGGTAGCCTGCTCTCCGCACTGGCAAAGGTTATAGACATTCTTTTTGGGCCAATCCCCCTCCTTGCCTCCAACCGTTGATATTTGGCGCAATACTATTTGCCCTTAAGAAAAATGACGGATCGGTACGGCCTATTGCGTGTTTGTCTAGTTTGTTTACGCTATACAGGCTCACCGCGTAGGTTGGATGCAACCACAACAAAACCGTTATTTCTCACGCAACTGGAGCACATCAATTGGAATCCGCCTGGCTGGGCCGAGGTAGCCATTCACGCAACCCGTGCCTTCCTCGACTCGCGCGAATCCTCAGGGGTTCTTGTGAAACTCTATTTTAGAAACGCTTTGAACAGTATCAGACGCGATATACGAGTATGGTCTTACATTTTAAAAAGATGGCCAGAAAAAAAACACTAGTACATGCAAAAAATACCCGATATATACATAACTGCACGCGTATGAAGTACTTTTGAGAACAACGTTAGGTAATAACTTGATGTCTGCTCTATACATAAAAGTATCTAGTATTAAACTACATATCTGCATCAATATTTTAGGACAAACATTGCATTACTGATCGTATTTGACTTCAGGCATATTTTGCTCCCACCATAGTCGCGCTGAATAAAAATGACTACTACATTTGAATAACAATTAGATCGAAATAATGTTGTGTTAAATTTTTATTTTGCTTTTCGGTTATTTAAGTATGCCAAAAATGGCTGCCTCACAATGAAAAAAAAGCTGAGAAAGACATTTTACTAGACACTCAGGGGCACTTTGTCGAGCTCAGTGGCGTGGTGCATTTTCCTGCACCTCGCGACCGGAGAAGACACATAGGTGCGCGGGTTCGAGCCCCACCGTTGCACATTTGTATTTATGGGGGTCCGTCTATGAAGCAATCCCGCGAAAAGCAGTTCCGTGGAAGCAGGCCCGGAACTTTAAACTGAATTGACACGCTCAAGGAGGACCCGTTTAAAAGCATACTTTCAAGCAATGCGCGGCAAGTCGCCTCGCTGCGTCTGGAAACGAGGCTGGACAAAAACATATTCCGCATTGTTTCCGGCTTGCTGTTGGAGGGGGGGCTGGGTAGTTTGCGCACCCCATCTATGCAACTTGTGTAGGCTCCAGGAAGCAGCACGGGTGAGCACGTCTTGTCATGACGCTCTGCGATTCACGTCACTTCGCCATCGACGACGTGATCGTTGGCGCTCTTCGCCCAGCCCACATTCCATACCATAAAAAAATAAAAATAAAACCATGATCTCTGCCGGGACGGCAAAATTTCCACCCCGTGGGCACGTGGTCGCCAAGAACCAATAAGTGACGAAATACAAGGAATTAGCGTCGCAATTCCATAGTTCAGCCTATAGTTCACTATAGAGATTTTTGGTCCGATCCGACTGAAGTCTATGAAATGAATTAAGGAACTGGGCCGGAGGGTCATCGCTGCTACTCTAGGATCCCTGCGCTAGCAAACACCTGTTGCAGCGCGTATCGATCGAGGCTCAGCGCGGCAACACTAGGGCTGAAGAAGAGTCTTTTTCGTCAGCCGTAGGACTTCCGGAGATCCAGAAGAAAGTCGTATCAATCGCCATACTTGCTTGTATAGCATACAAGCATATAAATACGGTGACTAACGTTAGAAGAAGACACTTGGTAATGTGTTTGATATGAGACGCCTGCGTATAGAGCGGACGTGACTAAACCGAAATCGCATGAAGGGCTGTGAATGAGACGTACCGCTACAACATTTTGGTCGCGTTTTAAAGCTAATTGACTTGTCTTTTAATTGAGTGTAGTCATTTTGAATATGGCGCTATTACTGCGAGAACAAAATATGTGCAAAGTGAAATGTAATGAGTGATACACATTTTTTTGTCCGGAAGTGTATATATGTACATAAAACCCAGCCACGAGTATTCACCTCGTCTGCAGAAAAAGAGTTAAGTTAGATAATGCCTGCCGGCTACAGCAACATTTGATTTATGTAGACAACGGTACAGTCATATTTGCACATTTATTTACAGGTTTATTTTTATCGCACATTGCTAGCATCATCACGCACGTATACATGTATACTTATTTACAGTAGGATCACAGCCTACGCATAATGACAAGGCCGCGCTTAAACTGTGCACATCTTGTGCGCCGCACAGATTGATTGGTGTTGTGTCCATTGTGTGTTTGGATTTCTCCAGAGGGTGGAGTCGGCGTAATTTCGCCACAGAATCTTGATACACAATAATCAATTTCCTAGCATCTCCTCTTCAGGCATATGTAGACGGCGGTAACGGTGTCACATCGCTGTAAACGAAAGCGTATTAAGATTGCAGGCTATTACGCGCTTTATCGTATCATAGAAAAATCGTTTGAACAAATGCCACAGCAAAAAAACGTGCTCAAATAGGATGGTCATCGTAGTGCGCGCAATACAAAACCAAACCAAAGCTGGAAGAACATGTAATTCTTTTTGTTCCTGTTGTTTGTGGCTATCTGAACGGCCGACCAACGCCAGGGTGATGGTCGTGCGTGCGTCGTTCAATCTGACCCTTCATATCGAGCTGGAGTCACAACCCGATACAACGCTGCATTCGCGTCTAGATCACGTGCTGGTCCGTCACAACAACGGCACTCAAACGCACCCTGTTCGCGGCCTGCACGAGTGCCAGTACTTTGGCCGCATCATCTCGCCCGTCACAGGGGTAGCGTCGGTCAAAGCCTGTAGGAACTCATCCGAGATTGTGCGTAATCCGCCTTAGCAGGCCCGTACGCTTTCTAGCTTGGTGGTTTCTGCTTGTCAAATTTGGGAACTTTTACCGGTTTTGTTTTAAGTTTATATATATATATATATATATATATATGTATATAAAGATATATTTGAACCGGGAGATAGGAAATTGTAGAGCTCGTTAAAGTAAATGTTGTTGTCCAATGGAACATGGTCTCCGAGAAGTCTTGTTTATTTATAAGTAGAGTGGACAACGAACGCTTAATCTCATGAAAACAGAAATGGTATCTCTTATTGTCATTTTCTTTCGTCACGTTGTATATAAAGAATGTGTGTATATACGAGTATATCATAACTGGATGCGTAAATATGTTCTACAATTTTCGTATACCGTTGGTGTTGTTCGCCAAATTCCTGTTTGTGGTACAGTATTAAGATGTGAAACTCGGATGTGTTGCAAATTACCTAATTTGTTCTTGCAAGGTAATATGTATATATATATATATATATATATAACAATACGTATGATCTGTCTTAAATGCCTGTAACGTTGGGGACATGTTGCCGTAGTACGCATTTATGATCATGGACGGCGGCACGTTCCACCTTGAGCCACGCATGATCGGGTGGAACGGCGAAAATAATCGACCACACATCTTAAGGCGACTTGCGGACGGTGACAACAGCCATAGATGCGGGCACAAACGAAACGGTAAGAATATTAGCTCGAAAATCAAACTATTACGCTTATAATCACATCACCTGAGCAGTGCATATACTATACATTAATCCGTCAAAGAAGTGTTGCTGAACCGGTCTTGCACGTTGCGCCGAGTATGCTTTATACAATATATATATATATATATATATATATATACATATATATATATATATATATATATATAGAGGCGAGCACTGCCGAGTGTGCAAACGTATTGTAAATGATTAATAAATCATCACAATATTATATATATATATATATATATATACATGGGTATACTATTACATGTTTTTTTTTATTTATTGGGGCTTAGTAAAGCTTGAGTTAACGGCACGGATCAACTTAACGTACTGTCCGGTCGGCCCTGTTTGTCCACTGTCCACAGAAAGGGTTCCTTTCAGCGACGTAAGTTATGCAGGGCCACCACCCGCGTATACCCGCTACGGTACCGACAGCGAGCAGGAGAACGCAGTAGGAATTCACACGCGACGGCGGCGTTCGGTTTCGCGAGGCCGCACCTTCTACATTGAGACGGCCGTCTTCGTCGATATTCACATGGTTAGAGTCATCGAGCTGATGAAGCCGCGAGACGTACCCACGGCCCTCGTCGAGCGCGTAATGACCCTTCTGCATCAGGTTCAGCTCTTCTTCAAGTACGAGTCGATGTCGGCCTTTAATTTCAAAATCACCGTCGTCAAGTTTGAGATTCTAAGGAATGAGGTAAGTGCGATTTCTGTTTAGGACAACGCCATATAAACAAAAAGTATCGGATGCTTTGAAAAGTAGGATTTTTTATCAGATTGCTTAGTCTTAATTATATATATATATATAATATATATATATATATATCTATATATATATATATATATATATATATATAAATATAGATATATATATATATATATATATATATATATATATATATATATATATTTATATATATATATACATATATACAGGTAGTTCAATAAGTTCTTAAAATGAGCTTTTTAAAATTCGAATTTTGGCACGCTTTCACCGCTAATAGGAACTGCAACTTTTCGACTGCTAGCACTCAATATATTATGGTGATTGGCCGTTGCGATTTCGTTTGATAGCTTTTCCCGTGCAACGTATCGGCGTGATTTTTAAAAATGGAGAAAAAGAGTTTCGAGTGGTTATCAAGCATTTTTATTTCAAAGGTTGGAATGCGACCCAAGTAAAAATTGAGTTAGACGAGACGTACAGTGACTCTGCGCCATGTTTTGCCACTGTTTCCAACTGGATTAATGTGTTAAAAAGAGGTCGCAGGAGCACCGAGGATGAACTACGTCAAAACGGAGGCCAAAAAACGGCAACTGATGAGGAAAACGTAGAGAAAGTGCGAAAAATTATTGGCACAGATAAGCGAATGAACATTAAGGAAACAGCGGAGGCATTAGGGATTAGTTTAGGCAGTGTGCATTTGATCCTACACGAAAACTTGAAGATGAAAGAGCTTAGAGCAAAATGGCTGCCGCATTTGCCCAACCAAGGCCAAAAAGACGCGCCTGTTTTGGCTTTACAGCGAAATTTGGCCAAGATGTCGAACAATCTGTCGGATTTTTGGTGCAGATTCATGACCGTCGATGAAAGCCGGGTTCATCACTACACTCCCGAGACCCAAGAAGCATCTTGCCAATGGTGTGCACCTGATGAAGGACCTCCGAAGAGGGTGCGGACAACGGCATTGACCGGAAAGGTGATGGCTACAGTTTTTTAAGACCAACGTAGAATAATGCTGGTCGACTACCTTGAGAGCTGTAAAACGATCACAGGAGAATATTATGCAAGACTGTTACACTGCCGTTAGCAAGAACTCATCGTGAAACGGCCCGCTTTGCAGAAGAAGGTTGTCCCGTTTCACCAGGGCAATGCTCCTGCACACAAGTCCCGGCAAGCATCGGCAAAACTGGCCCAACTAAGGTTCGAACTTATTGAACAACCCTCCTGTTCTCCAGACCTGGCCCCCTCTGATTGTTTCCTCTTCGGACATTTGAAGAATAGTCTCGGTGGAAAGCGTTTTTCCAGCAATGAAGAGGTTAAGGCTGCTGTCAATGCCTATTTTCAGTCTAACGACGCGAAATTCTACTCAAGAGGTATGAAAGCTCTGAAATCTCGGCGGGAAAAGTGTATTGAGCTTCTCGGGGAGTATATCGAATAAGAAAAATTTAAAAACATGATTTGGAAAATTCTCGGTTTTCATTCTAAGAACTTATTGAACTACCTGTATATATATATATATATATATATATATATATATTTATATAAATATATATATTTATATATAGACAATTGTTCACTCCAAAGTACTAACATAAAAAAGTTATATAACTAGATCACTCAAGTAAAACATAAAATTGTTGTTCACAATACGATTCATTCATTATATACAATTTGAGCAATTCAGTGACCGTCCCACCGGGCAAAAAAGTGCAAAGACCGCCAAGGCGTCTAGCAGCTCGCTGTGTGTGTATATACAGGGTGTTGCAGGAATATTTGAAGCGCGATATATAGAATTGTAGAGCTCGTTAAAGCAAATATTTTCCAATGGAACATGGTCTCTGAGAAGTCTTGTTTCGGAGTGAGAGTGAAATTACTACAATTTGTGACACTGGTGTTTTTGTCCGACATAGGAGCACAAAATGTGCTGTTGCGAGACAACCAGTCTTCCTAGACACAAACTAAGCACACCATCGTGTTCGTGATAAATTCCATGCTCC
>QVRM01006302.1:0-31164 GCA_003439945.1 Dermanyssus gallinae
AAAAACTTCTCACCTAAATGGCCTCAAGAAGAGGCGAGAAGATGGTCGTTAATACTACTACTTCAAACAACAAGCCGCCGCCAACATTGTAGCCCTTCCTTATATCCGCTACCACCACCCCCCGTAAAATAAATGTGTACACATTCTTTTTCATTTTCTCATTATAAAACAAAGTAAACTAGATACATTTTTCGTACGTAAAGCTCGTACATTTTGGTTCACATTGAGGCAAAATATATTTGTTAATCGATCCAGTTAAAACATAGCGTAGATTTGGAGTGAAGTAAGTGTGTTGCTTCTGGTGTCGTTGTTAGACGAGCTGTTCGCAGTATAGCCGTCGATGTAGAGGATTTGGCACTTGTATAAACTATTGCATGTGAGGAACATATCCGCGTAATGCCTCGCATGCCTTTGAATTTGTTATACATGCGTATTTTCATATTGTTTGCAAAATGGTGTTTGCGAATTAGTTGCGTTTAAATAGTTGTGCTTTGCCCTAAATTAATAAAATTCCCGAATCAGCGCAGACGTGCTTCAAAACATGCTTACCAAGATTAAGATTAAAATTAACTATAAAAAAAATGTTCTGCATTTTTTGCTACGTTTGGCAGAGAGTGTCCAATGTTTGGCGTTTTGCGTAGGGATCACATAAATGTTGGTATGACCCAGTTCTATTAAATACCGAGGAATAGATATATGATAGAAAATTCTTTGCTATCATCAACATTGCGAAATACCAGCAATGAGTGCTTGTGCAGTTTAATAATTTATATCTTAACATTTGTAGCATTCGGTACCAATTATCATTTACACTTAGTTTAATTAAAGGCATTTAAAATATACAGCTTTAGTGCTACACCTTGCTGCATCTATCTTTATATTGAATGCATTACGCAATGTGGCGCAAGGTTTGCTAACTGCAGAAGTTTCATATCCTTACAGGCAAAAAGAAGCAATCTGCAACTTCAATTAACTGCCGTGTTTTTGAGGTCTCACCGGAGCTAAATTATTTAATTGCATTAGAACGAAATGACTGGTGTTTATTATGTATGTCGATAGCACAGTCTTCTGCATAATATTAATCTGGCCATAGCTTCACTACTCGCCATCAAGGTGGCCATAGCAAGACAAACGACCAATTTTGAACATTTTTGTTCACGTCAGCAATTGTGGCATTGATACTATAAATAAGTGCATACGGCTTAGAGGTAACTAACGCGTACCGTGTTGTGACACAAAGTTCTCCGGATCTTGTCTGGAAAAAGACGATACAAGATACTACAAGATAGTGAGCTTATTTGTGCATCTCCCGTGGTATAGATGAATTAAATCACTGGCTTTTAAACTTATATTTGCGAATAAATTTAAGTGCAATAAACATCTCTCTGTTAATAATAGGAAATTGTGTATGTGGCGATGATAAATTGATATCTTTAATTAAGACAATAACGCTCCTTGTTTTCCTTTTGTTTCGGTCACGGGAAATGATAGTGTGTTTTGGAATTTACCTTGCTTAGTTTAAAAACCCTTAAAACTTCTGAATATTCCGGCCACGGCCGTACGAGTAACAGGTCCAGCATGGAAGAAAATGGTGTTGCCATTAAGCCACTAAAACCCCTCCCGTTTTTCTTCAAACATGTGTACATGATGATATTCACCTTACAGAATGAATTATTACCAAATATTCAATTAGGTACTGTGCACTCTTAACACCCGGGAGGACTGTGTTCGATTTGCTAGATTTGTAGAATTTGTTAGTTGCGGCGGAAGACGTTGCCTCTTACGGACCGACGCAAGCCAGCAGGTCGCCGTAGCCGTTAGCACGGCCCATGCCCGACTCTTACAGGCCTCAACAATCCAGACGTTGCATAATCATGTTCGCGGCCCAGTCGGTTGCCCTGTACGAAACTCCGGTCTGGCCCACCGACACTTTAAAGTACTCCACCAACAGGAACCGCCTGCATCGGGCTCAGTTGGTCGGAGCTCTCAGGGTAATTGCGGCGTGCCGGACGGTCAGCGCAGCGGCGTTATTGCTCTTGCTAGAACGGTCACAAAAGACCTGAATGCAGCCGAACGCCACCGTCTATGGGGCGACCCCCAGCGCAAAAAGGACGAGGAACGTCGGCGCACAATCGACTTACGGCAGGAGGAGTGGAACGGCTTGCAAGAGGGTGATTCAGCCGCCAGTCTCCGCAACCTAATCCCAAACATCAAGGACTGGCTTACCCGACCGGGGGTGAACTCACCTTTTACTCGACCCAGATTCTGACAGGTCACGGCAGCTTCCAGTCCTACCTGTTTAGGATCAGGAAGGCTCCCATCTACTTCCATCTAATTGCATCTACTGCGGCGATGGACCAGAGGACACCCCAGAACACACTGTTCTGAGGTGCCCTGCATGGGCGGAGCAGCGTGCACCCATACGGCTTTTAATGAAGACTACAGCTCTTAACCTACATAACATACACAAAAAAGTGACTGAGGCACTCTCATACTGGAAAATCATATCTGAAGTTTTTTAAAGCCATACTACAAGAAAAATAAACGCTAACCCCCTTAGGCGCCCCCTCCCAGATTCAATTCCCGGGTCTGTTTTATATATTTCTCTCTTCGCTTTCTACATTTTATGTTTTATTAGTTAAGCTGTGTGTTTTGCGTTACGCTTGTTGTGGCATAAACCTGCCGAAGTTGGTGATTTCTGGTCAGGATGAGCCACCTGATTTGCTGGACATATCACGACTGAGGGCCATTACCGCCAGCGTTGAGAGCAATATGACCAAGGCAGACGACATTACATCATAGGCGGCCGCATTGCCCATACCTGAAGGTGACATGGAGTGCACCATCCATTTGTTCAAGGTTAACTTTTCAGGACAACCAACTGTCGGGTCGGATATAGATTATTTTCCGAAGATTCAATGCTTATAATCTTCGAGGAGATCGACGCGGTGTTACCAGGCTGCATAATTGCTAGCGATACCCAGTCAATTACGCTACTTCGAATGTCAAGTCTAGGAGAGTGCTCCGTAGGCTGCCTGCCCGGCCGTCACCTCATCTTCCTCACCGCGAAAATAGAGGGAGTCAGCCAATGTTCATCGAATGCAAAATTAAAGTCTCCGAAAACAAGTAAAAATTGCCAGAGCGCTGACACCGGCTTATCGCTTTCGGGGCTGGCTGATCTTCCACAGGGAACCAGGCCTCAGTTATCCGCGGTGTTCAAGTCTCTAGAGGAGAAGTTGCGACCTCTGATGGAACTGCTCTCCTTGGTGGGAAAGTTAAAAGGTCTCGCCTTGTAATTACAGGTCACGGGGACAACAGGTTTTTACCACGGATTCGCCAGTCCGCGGTCCGGGCAATCTGACCCTAACCGGGTCCTCTGTCCAAAATGCGGATTTATGTTTAGACGAAGAAGCCTGCGTCGACAAATAGCGAGCAAGCACAGAAACATGGTCTCGACGAGTCAGAGCCCTTAAACTCTCGGTTTACCGCGGATGAATTAGTCAGTGTTGTTCAAGATGTCACTTGCCGCTGACGGTTAGTCTGCATCTTGCCAAAGTCAGTACGTAGGCAATTATTTGAAGTCAGTCGCAAAGGACAGCGACAACACTGCCTCGCTTTCTGTTTTTTTTCGCGCCTGTCGTTAATCTTCCCGATAGTGAGAAAGATGACCGCTTACTGGCGGTTATCGTCCGGAACAATCTCCGCGACTTTACTGATAGGAGACGGTTTAAACTTTGTAGTAGCCCTACTTGGTGGTAGTGGCAGCGTGGTCTAAGGGACTAGTGCGCTGGTCATGGTTGTCATCTACGTAGATCGATCCCTGTTGTTGATCGAATTTTCTTTGAGCAATGCTCTTTGAGAACAGATGACAAGCCATACCGCTGAGAGTCAGCGGTCATGCTGCCATAAGGACTGTTGGGAAACCCTAGATATTTTTACATGTCTGGCTCTCGATGCATTGAAGATATATCTCAGGTTAAGTTCCAAGCCCGTAGTGGACGGAGGTCATGGGGCCTGTCATGATCTAGCCTTTCTCATGTGTTGTTGCTATACACCACATCAGGCGAGAACATTTGGTCTGCCATAAAACGTTTTTCCGTAGCTTAGCAGCAGACTTGGATTTCATCAGATCACGGCTCCTACAAAAAGTGTCCCCCGCTCTAGGGGCTGCCGCCGATCATAAGGCACAGAGCTCTTTATAAAGCAATTAAAAAAAATCAATCTTGGAGAGAAATATTGTTTATTCATATGGGCTCTTTTTTACAACAAATCATTATGACGGCGAGGAATAAGTAAGCACAAAAACCCAAACGCGCTACCAAAACGTCTTCTTTTTTATAATAGGTTGCGCTATATACTATAGACCTAAAGCTTACCTCAAACGAGTCCTGGGCCTCCATCGTTCAGCCCGAAATCGACTTGTCTATCCCCTCACGGACACCCCCCTATTCGTCGAGGAGCTAAGACGACGTTTCGACTTGCCCTCATCTTCCAACTACGTCAACGTTCTCAAAACGTGGGAGTGCAAGTTTGCGGAAATTGATGCGGATTTCTTTAGCACAGGAGAGATGCAAAACCAGGCATGGAAATTGCCGAGCCGATCTAACCGCCATGTGGTGACTAGGTTCGCCGTGCATGGTTTCCACCACGTGCTGTGCGCGACAGCTGGGTTCCATGATCCCTCGGACTCGTGTGTGTGCCAACGCTGTAAACTACCTTGCGGTAGATACCATGCTGCCTCCTGCACCCTAGTCTCGTCTCTAGCTAGTCTAGACGACCAACCTCGCGTCGTAGCTTCATAGCTTTTATATATCTATTATTTTATAAGTCCAAATGTGTGTATGTATACATATGCATATATTTCAACTGTACTTTTTCTACACAACATGTGTGATAATAAATCTGACATATATACTATAGACACATGAGAGGAATAGATGCGCAGCTTTGCGCTTGTACACCGTTTTATGATCTGTTCAATCCACACCAGCCTTGTACAGTGCACAGCCGATGCAATGATCTTCAAAGTGTTGTAATTGTTTTTTTTTAATCATCATCGTTTTTACAGGGTCGGCGTTGCAATGTACTATAGTTGTCTCGTAGTGGTCTTAATAACAAAATTGAGACATTTGCCTATAACAATAATGCTTAGCATCGTTTACATCTCATTTTAGCTCAGATTACCCGGTTGAGCTAAACGTTAGTTTAATTTCAATTTAGTGTTGCCTCAGATCTCTCCCGCAGTAATATTTGAAGCAATTCACTGTTTAATATAGGGAGTCTTTTAATAAATGACTCGCTGGAAACCGAGAGTGGCCCAATCACATTATGTTCGAGTCGGCGTAAAATAGAAACTCAGAGGAAAATTGAGACGCGCTGAATCTGGTTAAGAAGGCGCCTCAATACATCGTTCCGCTCTCAAACGAAGAACAACTACGGCGTATTTATTAGGACAGAACCCATCTCTAGGGATAGAGAAGAGAGACTTCTCTGGCGCTGACGAAAAGCGTGGTTATTAGCTGCTGGCTGGCAAAAGAAACGTCCGCTATTCGGGCTCCGCCTTGGCAGCGAACGCATCAAAGTAGTAAATCGGAGCGTTTCTGCAAAAAAGTTAAGGGGTATTTTCCCACACTAAACTTTGAAGATTCTAGAGCGGAATTGCAAGGACCCTGCCTTTTATTTACGGATTACGTAAAAGCAGGAGAAGATTGCTATCGGAGCAGAGTCTAGCACGCCTACGGACTCTACAAGATAACCGCTATTAGAACAAATGCCCAGACTAGCTGTAGGAGGGCCCAACACAACTCTTTTTTTTTTGTTCTGGGAGGTTTCGGGAATGCATGATGCACATGCACCACTAGCAGCCTGCGTGACTAGTGTAAGACTCGCAAACCCACTAAACCCGGATTCCTCCCCACCCCTCCCCCCCCCCAGGCTCGGTATTACTTTGGCATTACATCGAAGCCGTGGGAGTAGACACGCATGCATCCATGCTGAAATTTGCATTCAAAAACACAATGCTCACAAAATTTCACAACTAACATAATTTTCCACAAATTACTATGTTTTTCATCGATTTAGGGACTAAATGATCCCCCACATTGAGTCTTCAACACAACTCCTCAGCCGCTTACTAGCGCAGATACCCCGCTGGCCTGTTACCGCCTGTTCTCGATGTGGTAACTGTTACCTGGATAGTCTCTGCCACTTCCCTCAAAGTAGCCTGTCTGGTTCAGGTGTGGCCCTTGGTTGTTGCCCGACCGCTGTTGCCCATTGCGTCATTCCAATTTGCCTAGCCGCCGTCTCGCATATATAGTTATACACTACGTGTTCTGTCGTCTCTGCAGACGACCGCCCATTTTCTATCCGCACTGCTGTTGTTATTGCTAATGCTCTTTTTCTCAGCGGTCTTCGTTTCGTACAGGTCCACCCGTTCGACCTAAAGATGGCTATGACAGTCCTTGTTCAATCTACAATACGAGTATGTGCCTCCAGCGCACATGCTCAAGCCACTGCCACCACATCCATCAGACTGTCGCAAATAAGCCCGACAGCACTACCGTCCGAAACGCAGTAGATCCTCCAGGATCACGCATAGGTAGGTGTGACGTCATCATCGACGTTCGCATTGCGAGCGACGCCGCACGAGACGCTGATCTCTTAATTCTCGCTTCGAATGTAGAGGGCGACACAGGCGAGACACACACCTTGAACCAAAAACCTGCAGTTGCGGACACGGGTTGCGAGTCAGTCTTACCGAGTCGGAGCTCTAGGCGTCACCGGCAAGCAAGGTTACCCAGGGTTACATACCCAAGAATTTTCATTATTAAGCCGCTGGTGGCTCAACATTTGGTGTCAGAAGTACAGAAAAGCAGAACCCGCGCACTCTTCAGGAGGAATTTTTGCCTAGCTGCGGTCACGTTCCACCCAAGCCTTCGAGACGAACCAAGAATCAACGAAGATGCAAGGACACCCCAGTTCAAGCTATCGTTAGGAGTCCTCCCATCTCAAGCTACCTTCGCCAGTCATCCTCTTCATCAACACACAGATTGCTGTTTGACACACGCCGATTCAAATTGACCACTATACTGTAGGATCATTAAGGCAACAGCATCGATTGGTACAAAGTCCGAAGGTGTAGACACAAAGGTAGACTGTAACTATGCGCCACTATGGAAAAAGAGAATAGTGGTTAACGCGCTATTTACAAAGACAGAAAAAGCACCCCAGGGAAGAAGAATCTATAAATAAAAAACAAGAAATTGTTTGGTACAAGTCAAGGGGCCAATGGATTAATTAAGTAAGCTTGACGAGGATCTTTGGGAATCATCAATGAGCTAACTCGGCAAACAAACTAGAAACAATTTTTGAACGCCAAGCCACTTATCAAATTGAGGCATTAGATTTAATATTCGAGTTGGAAGACTTTACAGGCAGACAAGCCAGTTGCGTCCCTATCGCAATGGCTTCCCATACCTCTCATTCCTCATCAGCTCGTAGCCTAGACAACCAAGCTACTACTCCCAATTTATGAAAAATGTAAAAAAATAACGAGTAGTTTTAACTTTTCGACCTATACGTGAACAAGGCTAGCATCCTAACAATAGAAAAACTTAGAAAGGTTAACGAGTCTCTGCAGCTAGTAGTGCCATCTCACACCTAGACTTCGAAGAGCAACAGTAGGGGATCGCTCTAGGCATTATTACTAGTAAATATGGCAATGTTCACGACACAGAAGAGGAACACATAAACCAATTAAGAAAGACATGCAGATCTAGAGACTTGTATAGACTGGATATATTAGACCATTTCGTGTCAGTGCGCAAGCAGAACGTCAACGCTTTAGGCGCGCTAGGCAAAACATCCGAAAGGGCTATCTAGTACACTTAATTAATATTAGACGCATTACCGTTGTATGTGGGAACTGAATTCATACGCGCATATTAAGCTAAATCAGATGCAGAGAAAAAGGATGTGTGTAACCTAGACATTTTGTTAGAATTTCTAGAACGGGAGGTTAGGATGAAACAGGCAGCTGGCAGCAGCGGCCGTGTTCCACCACCTCACTCTCGACTTCAGCCACACACATATCCTTCCCCATCTACACCAAAACATGGCTTTCAGTGCTAAGGAGATCACAAGCGCAAGTAAGCTTTCCAAACGACAGTATCTAGTGTTAACATAATTTTAAGATGGCTAAGATAATTTTAACAACAATTAGGGATTAAGGGCTAGAGATACTAAACGCGACCCAAACGACACATAACGCTAACAACACCAATCCACACACATCAGCAAACTCACGCACTAGTACACTAATGTGCAAATCTAACAGTTTAGCCGATACGGGTTCACAACGCTCGTATATTTCAGGAAAAAATATTGGTTTGTTTGAGGTTTACGACGTTGTTATGCAGAGTAGATTCCCACCTAACTATTCAATTCAGAATAAATTTTTGGGCATTTCCGAAATCACTAAAAGTGAGCTCCCAATAATCTCTTACACTCACATGCTATCACCTGTAGCCGATAGGGCGGAGGGAGATCTCCCTACGTCTATCGAGATTCTAGTAAGCTCTGATTTCCTCCTAAAAACCTCTCATATGAAACTTAGATTCTAGACGAAGTTATAGCCACACGCACAATATTCAGGTGGGTATTTAGTGGTAAAGACGGGTCAAACCTAAGCAACGACAGGGTTCATACTTCCCTCTGCGCCTTGCGCTCTATGCAGCCATGTACCGTGGTAGCGCTTCGAACTAACCCTCTAGTGTCCAGCACACGTTCGGAGCAGGCAAACTCCGCTAACTCAGACATACAGTTCTTGTGGGATACAGAACTCTGGGGAATAGAGTCTCACTATAACAAAGACAATTATATCTCAAACGAACTCACTATGGCATTCAAAGAGTCTGCCGATAGGCTCTTCAATGGGCCGTACTTTGTAAGCCTCCCCTTCAAAGATAATTTACAAACCATGGGAGACAATGAAAACAAAGCACTTTTCGTCTAAGAAAAATCCTAGCCACGAGAAGGAAGAACAAAGCACTGCTAGAGGCAGTTGACTTAGAAATGGCAAAATATATTGAAAAGATCAGGCAGTTTACTAAACGCGATGCGTCTGCGCAGTAGATGCTTTTTGTTACGTACGCTGCGTAACGTTAATAGGGAATAGAGGCCAGCTTTCCTTGTCCGGCCGGTATGGCTCCCCAATCATTTTTGTATCCATATGCAATTTACTTACTGTCCTTACTGTCGGAGCTGAGCATACTTAAGGAAACTGAGATGATCACGAATGAGCTAAACCGGCACATTACATTTTCCTTATTGCAAACGCTGCATCCCATTTGCACTCAATTTTTTGAAATTAAAATGAAAGGCAGAGTGGAGCCTTGAAAAGTTTAAAACCTGAGGTATATCTTCAATGCACCGAAAGCCGGACATGTTAAGATATCTAGGGTTTCTCTAAATATATTTCTCTAAATAAAGTAGAGGACGGAGGATAGTCTAGAATTAAAAACAAACTCCTTAAAAAAAAAATTTTAATTAAAGGCAGAGTAGAGCCCTGACGTAATGCGCGAGCCTGCTATGCTGCTGAAGCTATTCAAATCAGTTTGGCTTCGTAGAGCTTGACATACTAAGCTTTTATGACTCAGTCAAGGACAACAAAATGTTTTCCTATGTAGCTGTAACATTTACTGCAGTAATCCTTTCCAATGCTTGAACACGTGGACTGTTTATTTGGGACGGTTTATCCGTCTTGGTCCTTTCTCTCACTGGCAACAGGCGGTCAAGGTTGCTCTAGCTTCTGCCATTACTTAGTTAATATATAATTCAAATTTAGGAGAGAATACTCAATACTCGGATAATTTTGAACCATGCGCTGTGAGATACGTTTTCTAGAGACTCAGGACCTTGCTTAAATGTTTTGAATACTACGACTGCCTTCTCCTTGCCTCTTGCCGACAAACCACACGATGCATGCTCTCACCATGTATGCTATTTCACCCTATTTCCGTTTGTGCTAGCCTTATAGCTCTACAAGGCGTGCTACTTCTTTGAAGCTCTCTTTGACAGTAACCACGGGTCTAGCTTGCAGCTTTTCTTCAATCTAGGGAATTACTCCCAAATAGATTCGGCGCCAGACGTATCTGGCTCTTATTGTGCGTGCTGTAAATTAAGGACTTGCTCTATTTACGATAATAGTGGAATACGCTGAAGGATAATTCATGATTTTGTGGTATATCGTATCCTACCTATCGAATCTAACCGGAGGCATTTGGTGACGCGCTTCAAATCATGGCATACCGTAAGATACCAGTAATCACGATTTTATTTTATCGCCTACGTTGGCTGATTTTACGACATATAATGTGCACTGCTTTCGGACCGCTCCTGTGTTGTGGTAATGTGCAGTTCTGTTAAAAAATACGTTTGAAACTTAACAAGTAAAGCTTTGGCCAGGCAGCTTCAACACATGCTAAAACGTTTTCGATCGCGTTACGTTTTTCTGACCTTCTCCATGGTAATGTTGCAAGCTCTTCATTGGCGATATCTTAGCGTTTCTTCGAAGCATGTGTTGGAAATAGCTATTTAACTCTCTAAATCTTAGCTTCTTGCCCGCACCTACAAAAGCAATGTTGTCTGTTTTCGCTATTGTTAACAAACCAGTAGAGCAGTGGTCACGTCATATTCTTACGTCTTACTCCTTTAGCCAATAATTTTATGTACATGTGACACTCAATAATCACCACACTCCCTACACAGTCTAGGCTGCCACACCTTCTAAAAATAAATGGTGGCTTAAAAACCTGTTGATTCAAAGCAAGCAGACATAAACAATTATCGCCAAAAGTAAAGCCCGAGCGTGGAAGAAGCTGATAGACGAGGTGGAGTGTGAGACCTGGGGCCTGTCGTACGGAGTGGTTATGTCCAGACTCCGGAAGCCTCCCCCGAACATCTCCCTGGACGCGCTGAGGGAGACTGTAACCGGTCTTTTTTCGGCACAGCTGCGGAGGGCAAACAAAGTGCTCTTGGTTGCCCCGAAAGAAATCGCGGAGATAACCTGGAGCCCGGGAACGGCTGGCAACCGGCAAAGCGTCCACCCTAGACAGAGTTCTCCCGGACGTATCGAGGCTTATGGTCAAGCTCTTCCACAGCCTTTCGAACCAAACCCGGAGGGAAAACTTACCGGCCCATATGCCTCACTGTCGCCATAAGTAAGATCTTGAAGAGTATTATTGTCAATAGACTAAACGAAGAGATCTAGGGAAAAAAAGCCCTATCAGATGCCCAGTACGGTTTTCGGAAAAGCAGATCCACACTGGAGACTCAAAAAAATTCTGCAACGATAGGGTGAGAAGACCATGAAGACCCTTAAAAAGAAAGAGGATTTGTGTTCCTGATCCTCCAGAATGCCAAAAATGCTTTCAGCACAACGAGATTGTGGACAAATTAATTGTGGAGGCGATGAAGAGGAAGGGATTTTCTTTCTATCTTCGTCAAATGATTTCATCCTACCTAGATAACAGGAAGAGCCCAGGTTGCAGGAGGGCAGGAGTAAGAGTTCATGGCCGGAGTCCCACAGGGCTTAATTCTAGGACCCGTGCTCTGGAATATAGCTTATGACGGGGTCAATAAGGTCCTGTCAACAATGTCCGAGTGGCTGAAATCCCATCACTTTAAACTGGCGCTTGACAAGACGAAGGCGAAGTACCTAACAGGACGACCGGCCTTAATTTCGTTCGTCCGACCGGATCGGCATACGTGTGAAATACGTGGCCGAGAAGGCCCAAACCTCCCTAAACCTGGCGCGAATCATGCCTAGGGTCGCTGGGGTGGCAGAAGAAAAAAGAAAGCTTTTGGCCTCAGTGACCGAATCAACGGCGTTATACCCCATTCTAGTATGGGGGGACATGGCACTGCAGACGGCAAAAATAGAAATGCACTAAGAAGCTCTTCTTGTCGTAGCGAAGGTGCTGCCATGGGACCTTTTTAGCGGCTGAAAGAAGTAAAATGTATCTAGATGAAGATCTGGTCTCACTAAGGCTAGAAGTGCCACATTATCGGCCTGGCAAAGGGAATGGGCGCAGGTAAGACCCGGTGTGACCACCGGGAGCTGGACCAAGAGTCTGATACCGGATCTCAGGGTGGTACGACCGTCACGGAACTCTCCTACTGGACGACCCAGGTGCTGACCGTACACGGCCAGTTCCAGAGTTACATGTCAAGGATTGAAAAGGACACGGCCAGTAGTTGAGTTACATGTCAAGGATTACAAAGGTCATCAGCGATATGTTTGTACTGTGTGACTCTGGGGAGGCGGACACCGTAAAGCATACTGTGCTGCGATGCTATGCACTCAAGTAAGCGCGGGAAGCAGGACCAACCGCTGTCAGAAGCCGGTCCATTAGGGAGTTGGTCGCCCATATGATGACTTCGGCAAAGGCAGGGAAGAAGGCGACGAACTTGTTCGACGCCATTTTGACACTCCAGCCAAGGAGACAGCCAGGCGGGCCAGGGAGGAAAAGCTGGAGCTGGTCCCTCGGGGAAGTGATCGAGACAACGAGCCATGGAAAGGGGAGGAGGAGGCAGCAGCCGGGCCCTCTTGGTCTCGACGCATTCTCACAGGACGGTTTACAAAATTGCAGTAACCCCCTATCCAACCGCAGGTAGGCATGCGGGATAATGTAGGAATAGAGTTAAATCGAAGAGAATGGCAGAGACGCCTTTCACACGGTTTCGAAGCAATGTCAAAGTAGTACCGAGTCTGGGGGGTGGGCAGGAATCCGGGCTTAGTGGGTATGTGAGTCCTAAACAAGTCATGCGGGCTGCTAGTAGAGCATGTGCATCATGCATTTTCGATATCTCACAGATAAAAAAGTATAAATAATTACTCTGCCCAGTAACCTGCCGATGATTTAAACGTTCCTTTTCTCTTCAAGCTAGACCTGTAAACAACGCCTATCTAAGATCAAGCTGCTACCGAGGACGCAGCGGCTGCGTCGTACAGAAGGAGTACCCCATAAAGGACTAACGTTTTGTATACGATTGTTCATAACAATAATCAGCAAGATTCATTCAACGCCCTCAGGATATCGAAAACACTATAAAATTACGTTAATTTGCACCGAATCAACAAGCCCAATGTACCCTCAGCACAGACCCTTAGCCGCTCCCTGAATCAGATATTACAGCAAGCGCTATAACTCATTCAGACGATATCATTGTTACTAAAAGAGCTATCCGGTGGGCAATCCAGATTTTATGCATAAGGAGACAGTTTCACAAACGAACTACGCACAAACCATGGTTTTATAAACAGTGCAAAGCCATAAGGTACACTATTTGCAGTCATACGGATTTTAGTCCTTAAGCGTCCTTAAGTCCTTAATTAAGCAAATAAAAAAACAAAAATATGGCATAATTCAGCGTGTGACACGCGTACAACAAAGCGCTACAAAACCATGGATATTCCTTTCAAAGCGACCTACTCCGCAGAATTGCACTTCTTAGCGACGTTTATAGCATGTTGACCCTTGTTGTCGAACGCTAATATGACGCCATGAGCCTACTCTACCATGCGAACAACAGGTTTTTTTTAAAGGTAATCTACGCCGGATGCCGTTGTCTTTTAATACGTACAAATACCCGCCAAGATAAAAAAATGACAAATTTCGCGTTAATCGATTTAAAAATGCACTTCCCTCAACAGCTTCAGGCGGAAACTCTCTTTAAAAAAACCCTTGTTGCTCTTTAATTTATAGAAAACCGGAGCACACTGCAAGTAAGATATACGCTTTATAGTAAACAATGTGCGTACACGGTTTGGGTTGTTTTATTCTAAGCAATGCAAAACAAAACTAGCCTAAACATTACGGTGACGATTAATCTCAATTTCTAAAACAACGATACGTTGTCTGCCAGCTACCACTTATACTGCCTGACTTTGCAAACGGTTCCATTTCGTGTGTACTCGTCCTCATCAATAGCAGAGTTTGCGTGGCCATGCATGTATGCGCTGTGCATAATGTTTTAATTGGTGAGTACCTGGGCGTGATAAAATGCTTGTTTTGAATATGATCTTTACTTTTCAAAATAACAAAAATTGACAGTTTTAGGTTTTTTCCTCTAAGTAACAATACACAATTAGATAGCGAGATCATATACATTTTCTAAAACTGGTCATCTAGCATTAAAATAAAGAGCATTCGATGTTTTCGTTTTTGTACGCAATAAGCGGGTATTTTCCACTTATATATACCCACTTATTGCATAACGTAATAACATAACTGTATTACGTTAATAATTTCAGTTTATTTACCTCGCTCAAATTGAGCTTTATTCTTCACACTTCCGATGAGAGAAGTAACAATTTATATTAATTAATAAATTATTGCACTACTTCTATGAGCGATAACTGCAATATGTTAAGAAATAATAAGAAGCTCGAAAAACTTTTCGAGCTTAGATTGGCCACTAACCCACATATTCTAGATTTTTTGTAAAATGCATTGATGTGCTTGTATTAGCACTCTGCCGATCATCAAAGATGTGATCTTATCTATTTTAGTAATATGTGGTTTTGTTTTCAGTATTGTCTTTTGGCATTGTCATTCCATTCAGAGATGTTTTACACATTTTTTATGAGCTGTGTCGGTTAGCTGCGTAGTAAATTGGTTAATCTTCTACGTTAATGTATCTATAAATGTGATCTGACTGGACACTTAACTGGCTCACCTACCTCACCATGTTTTCTACACTTGCCCCTAAAGGAGAAGCTATTTAACACTATTTATGGTCTCTGTGTGTGCTTTTGAATGCGTTATTGTATGCGGGCAGTGCAACAAGCACGAGCATGTTTTGTATTCTTTCTCGAAAATGCGTTTGCTGCACATTTTTTTACTTCTACGTATAACTCTTCTAGCAAAGATAAAACTCGATTCATGGCTATATGCTTGGCGTAGTGAGTGCATTTGAGCGCGGTGCATGTGCTTGGACTATTCGTAGAACTAAATCTTGCTAAACTGAATTAAATGCGTTTTTAAAATTCAACTTGACTTATAAATTTTGCTTGTTACGGGGGTGCAGGACATAGCTCGAACAGAATAAATAATAGTTTACGCTCCGCCCTTTACCGCGCATGGCAGTCGTAAAACAAGTAGAGCATTCCTGACAGTGTTGATTTCTAAGGTAAGTATTATATTTGTAGGTAGTCTCCAAGACGCTAGTTCATATGCAATTCGTTGTATTTTTTAATCTGGTATTTATATGGTGTTAAAAAGCTCTAAAAACTGTTAGTGGCAAAAGTCGGCACGCATTTGTTTATAACCATTTCGCAGAACTCTTCTCTTTTCATACACCTTACTGTATCCCGATTGTGACGAGGTCGGATCGTAAGCTCACTTGCTATTGCTCGTGGTAAGGATGACATTGCTGCACGGATCTGTCAAGCTGTTACGTTAATAGTTTTCAATGCCAGTGGGGCCTCTGGCATAATCCGGGTGTTTGTTCCTAGCTATGTGCATAACCCTATTATCAACGGACGCTACTACATCGTCTAAGGCAAGATGTCTTATGGTTGCCCTTTCGTCTTCAAGCTTATGCCGCGATATAATGTGTTATTCTATGATATACTGTCGAAAAGTCCTATGTAATTAATATAACTGCTGTTATTTTCTATCGGCTGGGGGAAACCTAAGTATTGTAAAAGTATTCATCCATGTGCCCATATTTCGACATTTAACAAAATGTGTATACCATGTGCTAGTCTGCACAGGCTTGTGCTGAGCGGGCAACAATTTTCATTACACGAATTTTGGCCAATAAGAGCAGAGTGACATATTTTAATTATTTAATTGGCGACGTGTCTGCTGCCATTATGATTCTGTGATGAGTGTTGCCTCCAACGAGCATAATCGATTGCTGAATACCCTATTGTACAACAGGTGGTGACACCGAGATTACTCTGCTGTACAAGTTAGAATTTACTGGAAGAGCTGCACTTTTCCAACAAATGACATAAATTGTAGTACCAACTAAACATCCCTAAGCAGAGTCCACCTATCTTTGCAAGGGACTCTTAATACGTTCGATTAATGGTAGCAGCGCTAGTGGGGGCTGCAGCGTCCGTGCAACAGTTTTTAGGGCTTCGCTGAGCTGGGGGTTGACGGTGTTTAATGCATTTGCTAAAATGAATAGGGTGCGAAGTGCCTTTCCGGCGTTTAAGCTACGTAGTAAGATTTTTCTGTGTTTTAGCAGCATCACCAAAGGCACGCGCTCACCCTGTGTTTTGGCCACAATCCGCAAATGACGAATGCAAATATATCTATCGGTTGTATCTTAAACGCCAGGCTCACGCCAGTATTGCGTGCTCTGAAACGAGTCAGCAATGGGCAAGTGGCCGACACGGTTTCACCCCCTAGTTCTTTGATGGCTAGTGCAACTTTTCCCGCATCTAGAATAGGACACCACAAGAGTGCTACCGGATATCTGGCACTTGGTGCTGCAATCTCACGGGCTAACTATAGTGGTAATTTTTTTTATCGTCTCGTATGAACACATTATTATTATTATTATTATTATTGAAAAATTGCGTTTTTTGGAGCTGAGATTGACTATTAACCTACACTTTCTTGCGATATATGTGGTTTTGTTTTCAATATTTATTTTACATAATCGTTTCGAGTGATTTAATTATACAATTAACTGCAGCACTATTTGTGATATCAGAACAGATATCATTTTTTTAATTCAGCCAGGAAAGCGCGATGATGATGATTGCTAAAATGCTTTAGTGCCACTAGAAGCTTAGTCCATGTCCATCTAAGGTATATATATATATATATATATATATATATATATATATTGACTTCGCTTATATTTATTTCACTCAGATTGAGTATAATACACAGTTCAAGATGTTTCTTTATAATACTCTATTTTCTTCACGTGTTCGACGAGAGAAGTAGTGCAACGATTTGTTGTGCAACGCTGTGCATTCCACTGCAGGGTACTCGGCACACCTCTGTAGGCAGAGCCGGCAAGTGCACAACTCACATTCCTCGTGAAAGGCTGCGCTTGAACATACCAGGTAGTGATAACCATGCACTATACGTGGCGACTGTCACATGCAGGACCAGACCGAAGGTGCACGGCATTGAAAACGTCTAAACCACCGACCTCTCATCTGGCCTGCTCGACTTTAGCTTCCCATTCGGAAATAAAGCATTCGTATGGTACTGTACGCGGCATCTTCAGCCTTAGTCGGATTGTTTCAGTAGCCGGTGGGCAGCCTGACATGAGATATACAAAACGACTCCTTGCTCGAATAGGCAAGCAAAGCACTCGCTTCATATATAATGAGAAACGCCTCTTAAGCTAGTTAAAATTCGCAAGCGTGAGGTGGTTCCACACCCTGTCAAGGCCATACATCAGCCCCAGAACAATCTTAAGCATGGTGAACCTCACTGCTGAGAAAACGGATAGCCTGCGGACATTGCCTAATTCCCCGTAAAGAGAAACAAGTGCCTTCCGTACTGTTTTGTTCATATGCGCTGTGAACGTCGTTCCCGTATAATGAACCCGAAGGCCAAAATACTGGAAAGAGTAACAAACTTCAATGATTGGCTGCAGCAACGTATAACGTCTCTGACAGTCAATCGCCCTCCACGCCTGAATTTCATTGCTTTGGTCTTCGTGGTGTTTATCTCAAGTCCCTTCGAGGCTAGGAACGCCTCTATCATAGAGGTAATGCGCTTGATGGCACCTAGGTCGCGATGAGTGACCACGATATCATCTGCATACATCACCACCGCGGCTTTTTAGTACTCCTGTCAGACGTAACCGACGAGGTCAGCAAGGAGAAGTGTAAACGAGACGCAGCTCAGCGGGTCTCCTTGCGGAGTTCCCACATTTTGCTTAATCTTCAATACACCCTGCTCACCCTCTACCAAAAAGATGTCCTCCTCAAATAAACTTGCTATTACACTCAGGAGAGAGCCACCCACTCCTGCTCGTTGGAATGCTTCAACAAGCAGATAGCAAGAGGCTTTGTCAAAGGCCTTGACGCAGTCAATAAAGACTGCATACAGATAAACTCTGGGTTGTGCCACAGGTCGCTCGATTTCTGACTGGAGAACGTAGATTGCATCACGGGTGCCTCGGCTTCTCCTAAAACTGAATTGCTCTGGTGGAAGTGCCTCTTCGGCCACGTGCTCATTCCGCCGAATAACCAACTTACAGAAAATCTTCTTCAATGTGCGTTCTGACGCCACTCCACGGTAGAGATCTGGATCCTGTTTGTCATCACCATGCCTACCCTTGAACAGAAGAGAAAGCCTGGCGACGTGCCAGACTTTAGGCATCCGCCCCCTCTTTATAATTTCGTTAAATAAATCACAAAGAGTTTCTGCCAAGAGAAGAAGTGACTGGATCCAATGCTCATAGCAGACCTGATCGGGCCCTGAGCTCTTTCTCTTCGGGAGTGACCGTAGGACCTGACACATCTCCTCCACCTCGAAAGGCAGATTCATGTTGTGCTGCTCCAGTGTAAGCGGATGCTGTACGATTGGAGATACGGCCGCAACGTCACGATTGAATAAAAGATTAGTTAGGTGGCTCTCTACCTCCTTGTCGCTAAGCGGGTTCACCGCCCTACGAGGTCGCACGATGTAAGCTGAAGGCTCTCGTTCTGCCCTTTCGAGCAGCCGTCGTTCCTCCCGCCTTGCGTGTTCCCTTTTATGATCATAGCAGAGTCTTATATACGCCTTTCTACGCTCAAAGTAGTCCCGCCTGGCTTGCAGTGATGATGGTGCTCTGGCTCTTGCTTGGCGCAGGAGTCCGAGCACTTCACCGTGGGCGAGGTAGCAGGCTCGGGAACATCGACAACGGCCAACACTGGTTGGTGCTTTCGAGCCGCTTCATAAAGAACATCGAAGCTTTCAATTTCACGGCTGACAAGGTTGTGAAACAACTGGTTCTGCTTCTATTGTGACTTAAATATGTATAGTCTTCACGCGCGTTAGCACATTTTAGACCAATATTTTCCATCACCTGAAGCAGCACCTCGCCTTTATCATCGTTGGCCCCACAATCGATTCTGGCATTGAAATCACCGCCGACAATAGTTGGCATGGTCAGATTTAACTCTGAAAGTCCAAAGCTCATCGTCTCAGCAACCTCCGCAGAATCGAATGTGGGTGGGAAATAGAATACAGCGACGTTTACCCTCCCAGAGAAGAGCACTACGCAGTATTCATCTTTCCGGACGCATTGCATCGGTGGTAAACGTTTATGTAGGTAGATAGATAACCCACCCACAGGTCTTCCCCGACCTCCCGCAGGTAAGACACCCAGCTGGTGAAACCCATACATTGATATACAGTTCGTCCCGCTGAAATGTCTCCGTAAGGAGTGCAATGTCAACCAACTTAAACATGTCATCACGTGCAAGATCCATTGCCCCCTTAAGTCCCTCACAATTCCAGAGAAGCACTCGCAGAGGTATGTTTGCCACTACGATTGCAGTTCTAGAACTGGTCAGTCACTTACGGGGGCTTGGACCACCAGGCGCACTAAAACTCTCCTTAACCATCCTCTCGTAGGGGACGTCCCCAACCCAGCGACGGAGCAGGCTTCCCTTCGGCCAGAATTCATTTCTGCAACAGTTTGCGTAATCTTCATCACGCACCACCACACAGAACACAGCATCACTACCATGCGTATGTAGCTTCCACACCGCTTTCACAATTATGCCTCTGCCAGCCAGCCACGCTTGCAGCCCGACCGCCGACGTCTTCTGCGCCAATCGCGCCGACGTCTTCTGCGCCAATCGCGCCACTCTCAAGGCGCTGATCTTCCCAGGTCTGGCATAGACTTCCAATCCGCCTATATAATCTGTTGCGCTGCCCCTCTGCATTCGATGTTTTGTCTTGTTGTCTCGTCGTTTACGAACCACAACAAAGCCATCGTCGTCTGCCTTCTCCTCCGGTTGTGGATCAGCTGGATCTGCTGTCGGTGTTGTTGTTACCGCAGCTGGTGACGTCGCTGTACCACCACCCGGTGGTTCCATCTCAACAACAGTGCCGTTTAAGTTGCAACTGTTACTACTCAACTCTGCAGACGCCGAGCTTCTCTTGGCGCCTGCGCGGTTGTTTTTGCTCTCTCCAGCAGGCTCTCTCGGCCTTTCCTCGGTGACGTCACCTCCTTCTCTGCTGTCTGCTAGCCGTGCTTTCTTATTCTTCCGCGTTGTCCGCGTTCCGCCGATTTTCTCCACGCTAACTTTGTCACTTAGCGTGGAGTTCAAACCCCCTGTAAGCGTGAGGGGTGCGGCAAACTGTTCTTGCGGGATTGCCTCGATTTTGGCAACCCGCTCCTGCAGTTCCGTGTGTGCTAACCACAGTTTCACGAAGTTCCACTGTAGTTCACTCAAACGGCCGGTCAACGTACCTTGGCTTGGTTCCTGAGTGTCACAGGCTCCACAGGGAGCCGAGTGCGCATCCTTGGGGAGCACGGGGTTGAGACAACTCCCGTGAAACACTTTTGAGCAGCCTTGGCTGCACACAACCAGTTGTTCACCCGTTTTTAACGGGAGCGCACACTTCGAACATCCGAACATCACGACTGCTAGCAGACAACTGTGAGTATATAAGGAGGCATGAGAATAAATGAATTAGTAGTCGTTTGTTCGAGCCAGGCAGAAGACGTGTGTTGTTTAAGCGAGATAATGGCAAACTCGTCATGGTCGCCGCCCAGCCATGGGAGTGGTGGACACTACAAATATGACCAAGGCAGACGACATTACATCATAGGCGGCCGCATTGCCCATACCTGAAGGTGACATGGAGTGCACTGCCACCGACTACGGCGACGGCAGTGATGCCTTAGCACATGATCGCGTCGGCAGCAAGCAACGCAAGCAATCTGATATCGCAGGGACAACAAACGGACCGCACAGGCTAGTGGACTCCGAGGGATTCACCAAAGTAGTTTTGCGGAGAGAGAAGGGCGCGAGAAACAGCTGCCTAACAGGTTTCGATGTCACATTGAAACATGGACCATCCATTTGTTCAAGGTTAACTTTTGAGGAAAACCAACTGTCGGGTCGAATAATGTAATATTTTCCGAAGGTTCAATGCTTATAATCTTCGAGGAGATCGACGCGGTGTCACCAGGCTGCATAATTGCTAGTGATATCCAGTCAATTACGCTACTTCAAATGTCAAGCCTAGGAGAGTGCTCCGTAGGCTGCCTGCCCGGCCGTCACCTCATCTTCTTCACCGCGAAGATTGAGGGTGTCAGCCAATGTTCATCGAATGCAAGACTGAAGACTCCGAAAACAAGTTAAAATTGCCAGAGCGCTGACACCAACTTATCGCTTTCGGGGCTGGCTGATCTTCCACAGGGAATCAGGCCTGAGTTATCCGCGGTGTTCAAGTCTCTGGAAAAGGAGCTGACCCCACTGCTCTCCGTGGTGGGAAAGTCAAAAGGTCTTGCCTTGTAATTACAGATCACGGGGACAACAGGTTTTACCACGGATTCGCCAGTCCGCGGTCCGGGCAATCTGACCCTAACCGGGTCCCCTGTCCAATATGCTAATAGATAATTTAAACTTTGTAGTAGCCCTACTTGGTGGTAGTGGCAGCGTGGTCTAAGGGACTAGTGCGCTGGTCATGGTTGTCATCTACGTGGATCGATCCCTGTTGTTGATCGAATTTTCTTTGAGCGATGCTCATTGAGAACAGATGACAAGCCATACCGCTGAGAGTCAGCGGTCATGCTGCCATAAAGACTGTTGGGAAAACCCTAGGTATTTTAACATGTCTGGCTCTTATGCATTGAAGATATATCTCAGGTTAAGTTCCAAGCCCGTAGTGGACGGAGGTCATGGGGCCTGTCATGACCTAGCCTTTCTCATGTGTTGTTGCTATACACCACACCAGGCGAGAACATTTAATCTGCCATAAACCGTTTTTTGTAGCTTAGCAGCAGACTTGGATTTCATCAGATCACGGCTCCTACAAAAACTGTCCCCCGCTCTAGAGGCTGCCGCCGATCATAAGGTGCTTGTACACCGTTTCATTACCTGTTCAATCCACACCAGCCTTGTACAGTGCACCACCGATGCAATGATCTTTGAAGCCTTGTATTTGTTTTTTTTAATCATCATCGTTTATTACAGGGTCGGCGTTGTAATGTACTGTAGTTGTCTCGTAGTAGTCTTAATAACAAAATTGAGACATTTGCCTATAACAATAATGCTTAGCATCGTTTACATCTCATTTTAGCTCAGATTACCCGGTTGAGCTAAACGTTAGTTTAATTTCAATTTAGTTTTGCCTTAGATTTCTCCCGCAGTAACATTTGAAGCAATTCACTGTTTAATGCAGGGAGTCTTTTAATAAATGACTCGCTGGAAACCGAGAGTGGCCCAATCACATTATGTTCGAGTCGGCGTAAAATAGAAACTCAGAGGAAAATTAAGACGCGCTGAATCTGGTTAAGAAGGCGCCTCAATACCTCGTTCCGCTCTCAAACGAAGAACAACTTATTGGGACAGAACCCATCTATAGGGATAGAGAAGAGAGACTTCTCTGGCGCTGACGAAAAGCGTAATTATTAGCTGCTGGCTGGCAAAAGAAACGTCCGCTATTCGGGCTCCGCCTTGGCAGCGAACGCATCAAAGTAGTAAATCAGAGCGTTTCTGCAAAAGAGTTAAGGGGTATTTTCCTACACTAAACTTTGAAGATTCTAGAGCGGAATTGCAAGGACTTTGCCTTTTATTTACGGACTTCGTAAAAGCAGGAGAAGGTTGCTATCGGAGCAGAGTCTAGCACGCCTACGGACTCTACAAGATAACCGCTATTAGAACGAATGCCCAGACTAGCTGTAGGAGGGCCCAACACAACTCTTTTTTTTTGTTCTGGGAGGTTTCGGGAATGCATGATGCACATGCACCACTAGCAGCCTGCGTGACTAGTGTAAGACTCGCAAACCCACTAAACCCGGATTCCTCCCCACCCCTCCCCCCCCCCAGGCTCGGTATTACTTTGGCATTACATCGAAGCCGTGGGAGTAGACACGCATGCATCCATGCTGAAATTTGCATTCAAAAACACAATGCTCACAAAATTTCACAACTAACATCATTTTCCACAAATTACTATGTTTTTCATCGATTTAGGGACTAATGATCCCCCACATTGAGTCTTCAACACAACTCCTCAGCCGCTTACTAGCGCAGATACCCCGCTGGCCTGTTACCGCCTGTTCTCGATGTGGTAACTGTTACCTGGATAGTCTCTGCCACTTCCCTCAAAGTAGCCTGTCTGGTTCAGGTGTGGCCCTTGGTTGTTGCCCGACCGCTGTTGCCCATTGCGTCATTCCAATTTGCCTAGCCGCCGTCTCGCATATATAGTTATACACTACGTGTTCTGTCGTCTCTGCAGACGACCGCCCATTTTCTACCCGCACTGCTGTTGTTAGTGTTATTGCCAATGCTCTGTTTCTTAAGGGTCATGGTTTTGTACAGGTCCACCCGTTCGCCCTAAAGATGGTTATGACAGTCCTTGTTCAATTTACAGTAATCTACAGTACGAGTATGTGCCACACCGCACATGATCAAGCCACTGCCACCACATCCACCTGGACTGTCGCGCATAAGCCCGACGGGACTTTTATTCGGAACGCAGTAGATCCTCCAGGATCACGCACATGTAGGTGTGACGTCATCGTCGACGTTGGCATTGCGAGCGACGTCGCACGAGACGTTGATGAGACGTCTTAATTCTCACCTCGACTGTAAAGGGCGACACAGGCGAGACAGATACCTTTAACCGAAAATGTGTAGTCAATAATATTGTTGATGTTTCTAGTCGTATAAGTTGTATAAACATTAATATAAAACGATAAGTATAATGTACATGTGTAAGTGAAATGCCGTTTGTTGCGTCCACGGGTTGCCAGTCAGTCTTACCGAGTCGGAGCTCTAGGCGTCACCGGCAAGCAAGGCTAGACAGGGTTACATACCTGCACCCAAGTCTCTTTATTATTAAGCCGCTGGTGGCTCAACATTTGGTGTCAGAAGAACAGAAAAGCAGAACCCGCGCACTCGTCAGGAGGCATTTTTGCCTAGCTGCGGTCACGTTGCACAAGTCAGGAACCCTCCAAGCGCGGTGATTTCGGTCACCGTGCCAAGATCTCCTGCACAGTCATCGTTATTTGTAAACCGGTCTGGTTAAGTCACCCGTAGCCGTCCACTCCTTCAGCGGAGGACGCTCGTTGCAAACTTGAGCAGGGTTTAGACCACTTTGTTCGTCAGTCGTCCATACCGGACAGACACTCTTCATCGACCGAGTCTCCGACATATGGTCGGGCGAGCTCAGAGGAGCCGCCAATTTAACTGTGCAGCGGGTGCTAAATCCTAAGTCACCGTCACCCCCACTCATGCTAAGGAGTCGCCCACGGAACTCCACCTAAGCCTTCGAAAGGAACCAAGAATCAACAAAGATGCAAGGACACCCTAGTTCAAGCTATCGTTAGGAGTCCTCCCATCTCAAGCTGCCTTTAGGAGTCATCCTTTTCGTCAATGGAAAAAGAGAAAGGTGGTTGAAACACTATTTACAAAGACAGAAAGAGCACCCCCAGGGCAGAATAATCTATTAAAATGCCTAGAAAATGTTTGGTACAAGTAAAGGAGCCAATGGATCAATTAAGTAAGCTTGACGAGGATCTTTGGGAGTCGTCAATAGGCTATAACTCGGAAAACAAACTAGAAACTATTTTTAAACGCCAAGCCACCTATCAAATTGAGGCATTAGATTTAATATTCGAGTTGGAAGACTTCATAGGCAGACAAGCCAGTTGCGTCCCTATCGCAATGGCTTCCCATACCTCTCATTTCTCATTAGCTCCTAGCCTAGACAACCAAGCTGCTACTCCCAATTTGTTAAAAATGTAAAAAAAATAACGAGTAGTTTTAACTTTTCGACTTATACGTGGACAAGGCTAGCATCCCAACAATAGAAAAACTTAGAAAGCTTAACGAGTCTCTGCAGCTAGTAGTGCCATCTCACACCCAGACTTCGAAGAGCAACAGTACAGGATCGCTCTAGGCATTATTACTAGTAAATATGGCAATGTTCACGACGCGGAAGAGGAACACATAAACCAAATAAGAAAGACAGGCATATCTAGAGTCCTGTATAGACTGGATATATTAGACAATTTCGTGTCAGTGTGGCAGCAGAACGTCAACGCTTTAGACGCGCTAGGCAAAACATCGCAAGGGCTATCGAGTACACTTACTCCATTGATATTAGACGCTTTACCGTTGTATATGGAAACCGAATTCAAACGTGCATATTAAGCTAAATCAGATGCAGAGAAAATGATGTGTGTAACCTAGATATTTTGTTAGAATTTCTAGAACGGGAGGTTAGGGTGAAACAGGCAGCAGCGGCCGTGTTCCACTACCTCACCCTCGTCTTCAGCCACACACATATCCTCCCCCATCCACACCGAAACATGGTCTTCAGTGCTAAGGAAGGCTTAAGCGCAATTGCGCGTTTCAAACGACATTATCTAGTGTTAACAACTCTCGCATTTTCTGCGGCGGGTGTACAAAAATATTGTCGTTTGAGGAATCATACGGTAAGCAAATGTAGAAGTAAGCAAAATATTTGGCCTAAATGCAATAGCAGGCACTTCGCAATATTGTGTAAGAGACAGCCCAATAACAACGACGACGACAACAACAACAACCAAAGACAGACTAGAGATACTAAGCGCGACCCAAACAACACACACAACGCCAACAACACCAATCCACACACATAAGCAAACCCACGCACTAATGTGCAAATCTAACGGTTTAGCCGGTGGCACGGTTGTCCAACGCTCGTATATTTGAAGAAAGAAAAATTGGTTTGTTTGAGGTTTACGACGTCGTTATGCAGAGTAGATTCCCACCTAACGATTCAATTCAGATTAAATGTTTGGGCATTTCCGAAATCACTAGAAGTGAGCTCCCAATAATTTCTTACACTCACATGCTATCTCCTATAGCCGATAGGGCAGAGGGAGATCTCCCTACGTCTATCGAGATTTTAGTAAGCTCTGATTTCCTCCTAAAAATCCTCTCAAATAAAACTCAGATTCTAGACGAAGTTATAGCCACACGCACAATATTCAGGTGGGCATTTAATGGTAAAGATGGGTCAAACCTAAGCAACGAAAGGTTGCAGACTTTCCTCTGCGTCTTGCGCTCCATGCAGCCATGTACTGCGGTAGCACTTCGAAGTAACCCCTAGTGTCCAGCACACGTTCGGAGCAGGCAAACTCCGCTAACTCATACATACAGTTATTGTGGGATACAGAATTCTGGGGAATAGAATCTCTCTAAAACAAAAACAATTATCTCTCAAACGAACTCGCCATGGCATTCAAAGAGTCTGCCGAAAGGCTCTTCAATGGGCGCTACTTTGTAAGTCTCCCCTTCAAAGATAATTTACATACCATGAGAGACAATGAAAAAATACCACGATTTCGTCTAAAATATCTTAGCCACGGGAAGGAAGAACAAAGCACTGCTAGAGGCAGTTGTCTTAGAGATGGCGAAATATATTGAAAGGATCAGGCAGTTTACTAAACGCGATGTGTCTGCGCAGTAGGTGCCTCTTGTTACGTACGATGCTTAACGTAATAGGGAATAGGGGCCAGCTTTCCTTGTCCGGCCGGTATGGCTCCCTAATCGTTTTCGTATCCATATGCAATCCATTTCTTAAGATTAAAATGAAAGGCAGAGTGAAGCCTTGATAATTTTAAAACCTGAGGTATATCTTCAATGCACCGAGAGCCGGACATGTTAAGATATCTAGGGTTCTTAAAAAAATTAATTACAGGCAGAGTAGAGCCCTGACGTAATGCGCGAGCCTGCGATGCTGCTGGAGCTATTCAAATCAGTTCGGCGTTGTAGAGCTTGACATACAGAGCTTTTATGACTCAGTTAAGGACAACAAAATGTTTTCCTATGTAGCTGTAACATATACTGCAGTAATCGTTTGCAATTCTTGAACACGTTGACTGTTTATTTGGCACGGTTCATCCGTCTTGGTCCTTTCTCTCACTGGCAACAGGCGGTCAAGGGTGCTTTAGCTTCTGCCATTATTTAGTTAATATATAAATCTAATTTAGGAGAGAATGCTCGATACTCGGATGATTTTGAACCATGCGTTGTGAGATACGTTTTCTAGAGACTCAGAACCTTGCTTAAATGTTTCGAATACTACTGCCTTCTCCTTGCCTCTTGCCGACAAACCACACGATGCATGCTCTCACGATGTATGCTATTTCACCCTATTTCCGTTTGTGCTAGCCTTATAGCTCTACAAAGCGTGCTACTACTTTGAAGCTCTTTTTGACAGTAATCACGGGCCTAGCTTGCAACTTTTCTTCAATCTGGGGAATTTCTTCCAAATAGAATCGGCGCCAGATGTATCTGGCTCTTACTGTGCGTGCTGTAAATTAAGGACTTGCTCTATTTACGATAATACTGGAATACGTGGCATATCAACCGTGAGATAATAGTAATCACGATTTTATTGTATCGCCTACGTTGGCTGATTTACGACATATAATGTGCGCTGCCATTGGACCGCTCCTGTATTGTTGTAATGTGCAGTTCCGTTAAAAAAAACACGTTTGAAACTTAAATAATCATCACGCTCCCTCAACAGTCTTAGCTGCCACATCTTCTAAAAATTAAATGATGGCCTTTAAAATCTGTTTGATTTAAAGCAAGCAGGCATAAATCATTATTGCCAGAAGTAAAGCCCGAACGTGGAAGGAGCTGATGGACAAGGTGGTGTGTGAGATCTGGGGCCTGCCGGTCTTTTTCCGGCACAGCTGCGGAGCGGAAACAAAATGCTCTTGGTTGCCCCGAAAGAAATCCCGGAGGATAACCTGGAGCCCGAGAACGACTGGCAACCGGCAAAGCGTCTACCCTAGATAAGAGTTCTCCCGAAAGTATCGAGGCATATGGTCAAGAGTGCCAAAGGCCTTCCAGGGCTTTTGCTAACAAGCTTTTAAGAGAAGGAAAATTCCCAAGGCTGTGGAAGAGGGCTAGCATTGTCTTAATCCCCAAAACCCGGAGGGAAAACTTACCGGCCCATATGCCTCACTGTCGCCATAAGTAAGATCTTGGAGGGCATTATTGTCAATAGACTAAACGAAGATATCTAGGAAAGAAGGCTCTATCAGATGCCCAGCACGGTTTCCGGAAAAGCAGATCTACACTGCAGACTCTAAAAGTTCTGCAACGATAGGATGAGAAGACCATGAAGACCCTCAAAAAGGAAGAGGATTTATGCTCCTGATCCTCCAGAATGTTAAAAAATTTTCAACACAATGAATTGGAAAGGCGATGGAGATTGTAGACAAATTAATTGTAGAGGCGATAGAGAGGAAGGGATTTTCTTTCTACCTCCGTCAAATGATTTCATTCTACCTGGATAACAGGGAGAGCCCAGGTTGCAGGTGGGCAGGAGTAAGAGGTTATGGCCGGAGTCCCACAGGGCTTATTCTAGGACCCGTGCTCTGAAATATAGCTTATGATGGCGTGATCGAGATCCGAGGTTTCCCGTATGGGGGTAGAGAGACGTTGGCGTATGCCGACGATCTTGCACCCATGGTCGCGGCCAGAAGCAAGAGAGCCCTGGGGACCGCCGCCAATAAGACCCTGTCAACAATGTCCGAGTGGATGAAATCCCATCACTGAAAACTGGCGCTTGACAAGACGGAGGCAATGTACCTAACAGGACGATCGGCGTTAATTTCGTAATGGCGGGCCACCCGATAGAATTCAGAAACAAGGTAAAAAAATCTTGGGGTAATCCTAGGCACGGACTGACCGGATTGGCACACGTGTAAAATACGTGGCCGAGAAGGCCCAAAAGGTCTCCCTAAACATGGCGCGAATCATGCCTAGGGTCGCTGCGGTGGCAGAAGAAAAAGAAAGCACTTGGCCTCAGTGGCCATATCAACGGCGTTATACGCCATTCTAGTATGGGGGGACATGACACTGCGGACGGCGAAAAATAGAGGTGCACTAAGATTCACCCAACGAATGGTAGCAATCAGGGCAAGCTGGGCGAATCGGACGGTCTCGACTGAAGCTCTTCTGGTCGTAGCGAAGATGCTGCCATGGGAACTTTTACTAACTTTTACTAACTTTTAATACATTTTACTTCTTTCAGCAGTGAAAGAAGTAAAATGTATCTAGACTATGATCTGGTCTCACCAGGGCCAGAAGTGCCACATTATCGGCCTGGCAAAGGGAATGGGCGCAGGTAAGACCCGGTGTGACCACAGGGAGCTGGACCAAGAGTCTAATACCAGACCTCAGGGTGGTACGACCGTCACGGAACTTTCTTACTGGACGACCCAGGTACTGACCGTACACGGCCAGTTCCAGAATTACATGTTATCCAGAGTGTTCCAGAGTTACTTGAAAAGGACACAACCAGTTGTTAAGTTACATGTCAAGGATTGAAAAGGTCAGCAGCGATATTTTTGTACTGTGTGACTCTGGGGAGGCTGACACCGTAAAGCATGTGCTGCGATGCTATACACTCAGGGAAGCGCGGGAAGCAGGACCAACCGATGTGAAGAGCCGGCCCATTAGGGAGGTGGTCGCCCATGCTCAGGGAGCATATCGAAAACACTATAAATAACGTTTAACTTGCACCGAATCAACAAGCCCAATATACCCTCAGCACAGACCCTTAGCCTCTCCCTGAACCAGATATTACAAGCAAGCGCTATAACTCATTCAGCCTACAGACGATATCATTGTTACTAAAAGAGCTATCCGGTGGGCAATTCAGATTTTATGCATAAGGAAACAGTTTTACAAACGAACTACGCACAAACCATGGTTTTATGAACAGTACAAAGCCATAAAGTACTACTATTTGCAGTCACACGGATTTTAGTCCTTGCATAAACGGAACCTTAAAAGATTAGCAAATAAAGAAAACAATAATATTGCATAATTCAGCGTGTGACACGACTACAACAAAGCGCTACAAAACCATGGATACTCCTTCCAAAACGACCTACTCCGCGGAATTGCACTTTTTAGCGTCGTTTATAACATTTTGATCCTTGTTGTCAAACGCTAATATGACGCCATGGGCCTACTTTACCATGCAAACAACATGTTTTTTTTTTAAGGGTAATATACGCCGGATGCCGTTGCCTTTTAGTACGTACAAATACCCGCCAAAATAAAAAAAAAATTGACAAATTCGCTTTAATCGATTTTAAAAATGCACATTCCTCAACAGCTTCAGGCGAAAACTCTCTTCAAAAAAACCTTGTTACTCTTTAATTTATAGAAAACCGGAGCACACTGCAAGTAAGATATACTCAATCATATTATTTCACTCAAATAGAGTATGTACAAATAGTTCATGCTATTATGAAAAAATACTTGTTGTTGTGCCGTTCCACCGAGAGAAAAGTGTAAGGATCTTCGTTGCAGTGCCGGACAATCAACCGCGTGGTACTTAGCGCATTGCTGCGAGCAGAACCGAACGTAAGTAAGATATACGCTTTATAGTAAAATATATGTATAAAATGTGCGTACACGGTTTGGGTTGTTTTATTCTAAGCAATGCAAAACGAAACTAGCCTAAACATTACAGTAACGATTCATCTCAATTTCTAAAACAACGATACGTGGTCTGCCACCTAGTACTTATATCTATCCCTGGATTTGCAAACGGTTCCATTTCGTGTGTACTCGTCCTCATCAGCAGCAGAGTTTGCGTTGCCATGCATGTATGCGCTGTGCAGAATGTTTTAAATTGGTGAGTACCAGGCGTGATAAAATGCTTGTTTGAATATGATCTTTACTTTTCAAAAATAACAAAAATCGACAGTTTTAGGTTTTTCCTCTATGTAACATACACAATTAGATAGCGAGATCATATACATTTTCGAAAACTGGTCACTAGCGTTAAAATAAAGAGCGAGATTCGATGTTTCGTGTTTGTACGCAATAAGCGGGTATTTCCTTTTATATATACCCACTTACTTCGCACTTGGTGCTGCAATCTCACGGGCTAACTATAGTGGTAAATTTTATCGTCTCGCATGAACAAA
>QVRM01006303.1:0-32949 GCA_003439945.1 Dermanyssus gallinae
CGTTTAGTTTGGCTGAGGGTTAGCCGAAAAAAGTTGAGTAGGGAAGTAAGACAAGTAGCGTTTTAGGTTAAAACAACACTATATATAATATATATAATATATATATATATATTCAATCTACACAAACTACGAAAGGAACGTTCTAGGTTCAGAAAAGTCACTTGATGTGTGATGTCTGCGTTTTACTGTGGTAGCAGTAGAGCAAAAAAAAGATGACCGCCGCGCTGGAACGACATCGCAGGCGAGTTATGATAGTGCCAGCTTACCAAACGAAGATCTACCAAAGTTGACAGGAAACGTATCGGTGCGACGATGACCGAGGTCGTGAACGTTTTCAATATGCCCCTCGGGGGGAGGCGGCTCTGTTTCTGTACGGCATTCAATTTGCATATGTCCAACGGAGTAACTGAAAGTAACTGGCACGGCCAAACTTCTTCATATGCGTCCGACTTCTGTTCGGCAGAAGGACGACGTTTCCCGAGTGACGCAACATTCTCCACCGGCCCATGTGGTATCTGTTTTGCAGTGTACCCTTTGCTGCCGCGAATGCTGTACAATATAGAATCGTTATGCTTCATGTTATGCAGGTTTGGAAAATCATTAACGTTCTGGCATGCCCGCTTTCACAGTCGAATCCAGTTAAAAAACGTGCTGTGTAGGGTGTCGCTGCATGCATTGATGTAGTGTCCACCACCCCCACTGGCCAACGGCTGATACGAGTTCGCCATTTCATTTTCTTGCTCTAGCAACACGCGTCCTCTTCCTGGCTCGCACCAACGACTACGACTCATTTATTTGCATGCTCCTTTTATATCACAAATTTACACCCGTTTCGTTACTGCCAGATCGGGACCTCTTTAGAAGAGTGCTCCGAGCGCAGGCAGCACTTCCAAGCTGTATGTTAATACCCAGGCGATGTTTAAAGAAAGACGACAGTCTGTTATCGCCGAATGACAGGTTTAGCAAGGTGTGGCCGACTTTATGGATTAGCTGTCTGGTCGGACAGCCAAAAGCACCCAAGGCTCCAAACGCGAGGGGGCAGAATCGGTGATAGAGATATCCGATTAATGAGTATTTTTCTAGCTTGCTAGTCTCCGTAAGGTGGGCTGCTGCATAGCTGCCAGCTTCGGATGCTCCGCCAGCCACCGATCGTAGAAGGGGCCCGTAGGGAGTCGGTAACGGTTGCATTCCAAACCAGCATTTTCGTGTCTCGCTCGAAGGATGTAAGTGTCATCATGCCTCTGTCTAGACGTCGGCCGTCTTCCGCGCTGACGCCTGAGCGTTTAAGGAGGCACGAAAGACCGCACGACGTTAGTAGCGGCATGTCTATGGCGACCATTTTGTGCCGATGAGCGAAAAACGTTGAAACCGTTTTTAAAATCAAGCTTTACAAGAACCACTGGGGGTTCATGCGAGTGTATTCTTCGACAGCAGGTAAGACACACTGAAAATTAAAAACTAATTGCATCAGGAAAGGTATATATATATATATATATATATATATATATATATATCAAAGCACCTCTTTGCTTGCGAAGTAAAAAATGCTTTTCATAGTCTGAATCAGGTCGGTCATCTAGTTATATCCTAAATCAGAAGTGCTTTGAGGGAACACCTTCCCTGATTAAAATATATTTCAATTTCACCTGCTGTCGTTGTATACTATTTAGATGCTGTATGAGTGTATCAATTCATTTGCGCGTATATGTAGCGCGTTGCCTCACTTATTGCTCCGCATTGTAGCGACCGCTGCATAGAAATTCTTGTAAAGATACCTATTATGAATACATACTGTGTAATGCGCTTATGCAAAGCATTCTTTGAAACATTGTCGAGTGTGACTTTTGTCTCGGTGTTTGATTTATTTTGTAACCGTTTTTATTATCGAGAACTTAAGCATAGAAAAATGCAGTTCTGTTAAATAAATCAAGCAAAAGCTACGTCTGCAATGTTTTTGTTAGGTAATATGCACGATGTGGACGTGAAAACAGCTATAAATTGCTTTAAAATCAAAGTACTCCCCTGTAGTAACATACTGCCTTTCCACAATTGCACCATACCTGACGCTTAGCCATTTAAAAGTCTAGACAAGCTAAAGGCCAGATATGTAAGCGTGTTTTGCGGCTTCCAAAATGCGCTTCGGCAACACTTGCCTTAGAGATGTGCGGAGAGAGAACACTTATTAAAGACCTAGCACTTAGTAACACACCTATTTACACCGCATATTCTAGACTCATATCGAGCCTACAGAGAAAACAGGAATTTAACATTTGTAGCTGAGAATTATACTGATGGCCCGGCCTTTTCTTCACGTAGATGGAAAGGAGCCATGCAAAGGAACCGCTCGGTAATCTGCCGAATAACCTGGCACGGGTACCACCATTACATATGCATGAAGCCAGCTGTTTTAATATTGAATAATGTGTTTGTAGCCTTTTGCGGAGAGTTTGATATTGGACGCTATCATATACTTGTGTGCCCAGAAATTTGCGGAACGTCCTTATCATCCAAAGTTAAATTTATTTTGTAAGATCAAAAAGTCACATTGTGACACCTTGTGAAAATTGAATCAACTGTCTACCAATTTTGTGGTGAAATAAATGCTGAATTGAATTGAATTAATAAATCACGTCTGAACTTGAAATTGATATATAATAAATATATATAATATATATATATATATATATATATATATATATATATATATATACACTGGGCTAACCCTGGGTTAGAGAACCCGTAATCACACGTTCGCACGGAGACAATTGTCCACTCCAAAGTGCTAACATAACGAACTTATATAAATAATTAATGTCTAATAAATGTATGTATATATATATATATATATATATATATATATATACATACGAGACAATTGTCTCTATATATATTATATATATATCATATATATATATATATATATATATATATATGATAAGATGTAAACGTAACTTTTATATATGTTTTGGCTAATTTTAAATCCAATAATAGAAAATTGTAGCAATGGTGTGAGGTCCATCCGAGTCACGTAGACGACAGCAGATCGCACAACTCAGATGGCCTGTATTGAAAAAGCGATCGATACTAAAGAGACCACCATATCAACTGACTGCTACAGTGTTTGTACTCTGTACTCTACCGCTTGCTTCGCTAGCGGTAACGGAGGGGGGGGGGGCAATAGTGGGGATGCGATGTGTGGTCTAAACTGCAGGCCGATGTGTCCAAAAACCGAGACATTTGAGGCTCAAACGAAGTTACCAGACGTCGCCACCAGCGACAGACGACCCGGGATCAGAATGTCAGACAACGCCCGTACATCATCTGGTGAGTGCGCTACTTCGGCGACACGATCTGAGATCGATAGAGCGCTGCTAGCCAGCGTCAGGTCGTGGTGGCTAGGTCTAGGCTCCTAGGTCTAGGTCGTCGAGCCCGGTGGCGTGGTGGGTGCATTCGTCTGCGCCTCGCGACCGGAGGAGACACCTAAGTGCGCTGGCTCGAACCCCACCGTTGCACATTTGTATTTTAGTGGAGTCCGTCTATGAAGCAATGCGAAAAGCAGTCCCATTGACGTTTAATCTTGCCTGAGGGTCAGCCCAGAAAGTATAAGTCTAGGCCCCGGAAGATGATGACTATGACTAGTGCGCTAGTCATAGTGATTATCGACCGGGGTGTCGCCGGTTCGATCCCTGTTGTTGATAAAATCTTCATTGAGTGATGCTCATGAGAATAGATGATAAATGATACCACTAGGAATCAGCGGCCATGCTGCCACAAGGACTGTTGGGGATCCCTAGATTTCTTAACATGTTCGGCCCTCGGTGCATTGAAGATATGCCTCAGGTTAAGTTCTAGGCCCGTATGGGACGAAGGATGGTCTGAAATGAACAACAACCTCCGTTGTTTCAATTCTAGCTTGCGTCACGCCGTTACACTATGGTTTATGCCAGGGTGGGTCATGTAACTTTATTGGCGAATAACGTCGATGTAATTAGTAGCGGGGCTGCCTTCGTTCAGCCATTGTGTTCGCAATAGCGTCGGACGTTATTAAATTATTGATATTGCTAGTCTTCTTTGTGCACGTTTTGTGTACGACCTTATTACGTCGCCGCTATAGTTCCTTGTTAATTCACATTGTTCACAAATTTCTACGGACAAACGCAGGCTTAACGACGAATCAAAGCCTGCTGCCTCGAAGGCTATAGATAGACCGACTAACCAGTAGCGTAAATCTGTGTCGGCCGCTTTGATTGAACCATTACGGCCCGAGTTCTCAAATTGAGCCAAAAATGTTGAGTTTTTGGTGACGTCAGCAAAATAGCAGAATTCACAAGTCGCTGATACAGTTTACACCATCAAACAGCTCTCTCCGCAAAGACTTCCACACAGGAGCTAGACAACGTTGACTAAATTTGAAGACACGGAATTTATAGTAAAAAATTTGCTGTTCGGAGACCAACAGAAATCAGTTGCTCAAGTGGAATATAAGCAAACAGATTTCAGCTGATCATGCTTGAATACAATAAAAACACTGAAAAAAGATGTAGAATAACTTGAAAGCAATGAACGGATCCCGCTACAACCCGCAATGAAGCCGTAAAGCGAATATTAATAAAGCCGTCGAAGCCAGGGTTGTCAAGTACTAACCGCGGAAAACCTGCAAAGGAGCCTGAATGATAAAACGAGTATTATGAGCGACATAAAAGTCAAAGCAGTATTGGTCCAAGGCAAGAAAGGCAAGGTCATAGAACTCATCAAACGTTTAATACAAATTTTCCCAGCAACTACGAGACTAGGAGAACTGTCGGCAAAGTGGAGATTATATCATCATCATATTTATTTCACTCATATTAAGTATGCATATAACATAAATAATTATACAGACAATTATACAGTCAGCTGCTCGCGGCATGTTATTCGAGAGAGGCAGTGCAGCGATCTCTTCGCAAGGGCCAAGCAAGCAGACGCATGAAACTTCGTACACGCCTGAGAGCACAGTCGACAGATGCACTCCTCGTAGAAGCTCGGGTTTGAACAGACCAGGTAATCATAGCCATGAACTACGTATCTGGCATAGGCGTGGCGATTGTCACATGCAAGACCAGACCAGAGGTGAGAGGCACTGAGAATATCAACGTCTCCAACCTCTCGTCGAGCTTGTTAACTTTATTTTCCCATTCCGAGATAAAGCTCCCGAATGGTACTGTACGCTGCGTCTTCAACCTCAATCGAATTATCTTTACAACTGATGCACAACCTGACATTAGGTACACAAAACCGCTTCTTGCCCGCATTGACAGGCAAAGTACTCGATTCATGTACGTTGTGAAACACCTTTCAAGCAAACCAAGTGCTCGAGTGAGGTGTTCCCATACTCTGTCAAGACCATACATCAGCGTTGGAATAATCTTGAGGTAGAAAAGTGCCACTGTCGTCGGGATGGACAGTCGCCGGACGTCGTTTACCTCTCCATAAAGAAAATATTAGCGCTGTGCACACTGTCTCGACAATGTGAGCAGTGAAAGTCGTCCCAGTATAATGAAACTGAAGCCCCAGATACCGGAAAGAGTTGACGAATTTCAAGGATTGGCCGCCGCAACGTGTAACGTCTTTAGCAGCCAATCGACCTCCTCTTCTAAATTTCATAGCCTTGGTCTTCATGGCGTTTATTTCCAGCCCCCTTGAGACAAGGAACACCTTCGCCAGAGAAGTGATGCGCTTGATGGCGCCCAGGTCGTGATGAGCGACCACTATGTCATCTGCGTACATCACAACTGTGGCCTTTTGGAACTCCTGTCGACTATGATCGACAAAGTCGGCGAGCAGAAGAGTGAACGAGACGCAGCTCAATGGGTCGCCTTGCGGGGTTCCCATCTTTTGCTTACAAAGTAGAGATTATAGAAATTGGCCAGGGAAGTATATTTCTAGAAAAGCCAGCGAATAGAACGAAGAAAAGAAATAATCAGCTGGACAACCATTAACACAAACAACTTGGATTCTAATAGTAGTAGAAGAAGTAGAAGAGAAAGAAAATTTCGACTCCACTATAGAAGTCTTAGATAAGAATCGGAGCCGTAAGAAACATGGAAATATCCGCCTAGCAGAGAACGGCGTAAACATAAAAATCAGCAAGTCCGCCCGAGATTTGGGAGACTTTAGACACGGCCCTGTCTAGTAATGTGCACATTGACAAGGTGACCGCCAATACAGAAAAGCTGGCAGATAGTCTGGCTCAGATGCTGTCGAGGGCAAGCGGAACAACTGAAGGAAGGAGAAGACGTCTTGCTTCTTTAGTGTAGACTACCGTCCTGTACGCCGCTCCAACGTGGGGACCAAACGCTATGAACTTAAAGAGAAATAAGAAACATTTTCTGCAACTGGCCACTGCATATAGAACAGTCGAAACAACGGCCATTATCACGATAGCAATGCTGATACCATGACCAGAATAATTGAAAAATACTAAGTTAACTGCACAGATCCCTACAAAAAGCGAGCATGGACACGTCAGGTCACCCCCAATCTCGATAAATCGCCTAATAGAGAGCATGGAGAAGTCACTTACTATCTGACTTAGGTATTGACGGGACACGGGTGCTTCCAAAATGCCTGCATGAGTTAGGTAAGACCCCGGACGATAAATGCGTCATGCGCGACACAAGCGAGGAGGGTGACGTAACTTAGAGAATCTTTCAATGCCCAGCATTCGAGAACGTACGTCGGGACTTACAAGGGCAATGGCGGCTTCAGACAAGACGGTGACAGACTAAGTAACCGCTTTGCCTGAGAATGATCCTAAATATTTTGTACCTTTTCTCACTGCACAAGCGTCTTTTGCTGTGTCGCCTTGTGCACATGAATGTGACTGGGGCTAAAGACATCTTCACCGGGGCTATAGGCATCGTCACCGGGGCTACAACTTTATGAAACATGGGCAAATCATCATACAATTTACACTTATAGATAGCTACACGCTACGCTTCATTGAGAGCGGGCCTGGCCCATTATAATGTAAAGATATTTTAATGATTTTTTTACGAGAATGTTAAAACTTACTTGAATAGCCTATATCAGAGGATACGAAGGCTTACTTGCTCTGACAGACTCTGTTTTCACCAACGATAGGATTAGAAAGCGTTATCACGCGGATCTGGAAATATCATATCTCGCCACGTTGTTATACCACCCTCAAAATACCTTCGTTGCGGTGCATCGGCCGGACCCGAATGTTTATTGCTTTGTTAGGGAAAGACAAAAGGTGCTTTGTTCCGTGCACGTCTCGCGCCTCCGTTTATGGATCTGTAACGGCCGTGCCGCTAATAGCTGTCCTTCTACCAGCTGCTTCTAAGAGCGGCGTGCTTAGGCTGCCAGAGGCGCTTCTGTCCTACTAGAAACGCCTCTAACCAGCATCGTATTGTTTTTAGGGTTGTTGTTGTCGTTGTTGTTATTGTTCGGGTTGTTGCTGCTGCTGTTGGGCTGGGCCGCCTCCAAATGACGGAAGGAACAAGCAGCAGGTAATAAAAACACAACTACTGCGTTAATATCGTAGCGCTTGTGCTGCGACTGACAAAACCGGACCCCCAAAGCCCACTACACGGCAGGCAAAAAGCGCCGGGCCGCGTGGCGTGTTCGATAGGCCCGCTTACCTAATTATAGCTACGTACATAGCGCGTTCGCTACCGCGTCGACGAGCCAAGGGACCGGCAAACGGAGGTCTTCTCATCTGGCGGAGCTACTGTGGTGTGGTTGAACGACCGACCACAAAACGGTCGTTCAACAAACAACTCATAGAGCAATAGCCACGCTTGTGTTCCCATGCGTGACTGCCAGAACACCCCCCCCCCCCCCCCGCCCAGCCGGCTCCTTCGTGCTGGCCTGCCTGGAAACTTCGTTGTCAGCCTGCGTACTCGTGGTCACGAGCCTGCGCTTGCTGCCACCTTCGCTGTCTGTATGTCTATCATTGCTGCTGCTGGTTCTCCTTGCTCTGTACAGCTGGTGCCTTCGTTCGACGGGGTACGGACAGAGCGATCTCTTTAGACGGCCTAGAAAAATAAACACAAGGCCGGCGGGAAACGAAAACAGAGCTCTTGTTCGAGGGTGGTGCTGGTGGCATTGTGGTGTCCGGCTTCTGCTGTCGCTACTGTCGCTGTTGGCGTTCTGGCTGCTGGTCTAGGCGAATGGCGAAGGGGGGGGGGAGAAGAGAATAGCGGACTAGATGGAAAAGTGCCACTAAAGAAAACACTAAAGGAGTGAGGCCATAACCACTGGAGTCGATCGGCATCGCCGGATTCGGCCAGTCTGCATCCCCGAAAGACGCCCCGAAGACAAGACCGCATTGGCGGGCAATGTCGGCGGCCTCCCAAACCCCGCCTACCTCTTGCTCCGACCCCCAAACATTCCGATTGGCAAGAAGGGCCGTTGCTATCCACTTCGTAGCTTAGAGTAGGCTTTCTGCTTTCGGTGCGAGGAACGCGCCGAATTGACTAGATCGTGCACAAGTGAACACATCATTGTGTCTTGCTGGGTTCGGACCGAGGCGATATACCTTCTCGTTTCCAGTTAGTCAAAAGGGCATATAAACGGGTTCGTATGAACGAGTGCAATGCGTGTCGGCCATGCGAGCCTTTACGCGACACTAAACACAAATAGTAGCCGGCTCTAGATATACGAAGATGTATTTTTCTACTCACACGGAGCACGGGCAAGTGTACTGTTGTGTGCCGCATTTATACTTTTTTATCGGGCTAAATCGGCAAAGCTTGGGAAGAATTGCATTGAAAATAGATATTTGCTGGCCATAACTTTTACTCCAATATATATATACAGGGTTTGGCAGGACAGTTTGAAGATCGATAATGAGAATTGTAGAGCTCTTTAAACCAAATAGTTTTCCAATGGAACATGGTCTCTGAGAAGTTGTTTCGGATGGAGAGTGAAAATACTACAATTTGTGACACTGTTGTTTCTAGGCATAGGAACATAAAATATGTCATTGCAAGACAATCCAGTTCTCTAAGCTAAGCACACCGTCGTGTTTATGAAAAAAATCTGCTACTTCTGAAGAAGATGCGACATGGTCGACTTGAAGAGAAAAACAAATTGATTAATCCGCAATTACGGCTCGCATTGCCGTAGATTTGGGATCAAAATGATCGTCGTCGAAATGCGTTTGCCTGAATGTGTTAATTTTAACAGCTGCGAGTGCTCATATGGTTATAATTTTAAGGTATTAGACGTGAAGGCAAATAAAATAACTTATTTTTTGCGAATTGTCTTCGAAACGACCATGTTGCATCTCCTGGGCGGAGTGATATATCCTTTAGAGAAAGCAGAATTTTCTCACGAGCATGACGGTGTGCTTAGAGAACTGGTTGCCTCGCAATGACAAATTGTATGCTCCTCTGTCGGACAACAACACCAGTGCCACAAATTGTATCAATTTCATTCTTCACTCTGTAGTAAGACTTGCCAGAGACCATGTTCTATTGGGCAAAAATATTTCCTTTAACGAGATCTACAATTCTTATTATCGATCTTCATTCTGCAATATCCTGCATGTATATATATGGTTGCTAACCGTTTGTGTTCAGGATTCCAATCAGCGTGAAACCTATCTGTTCAGCTTGATAGTAGACGCGCTATAACTTAATGCACGTACCAAAAATAACTTTATACGCATGCAAAATTGTGAAGGCGTAGCTATGATGCCGTTTAGTTCCAATGGTGTATCTGATTAAAAACAAATGCTGTAATTAAATTGTTGGCATTTGCAATGATACCTCCGTTTACTCTAATCACCGCCTCAACTCGATATTGAGATGAACTGCTTGCGGGAATCTTGAAAGAGCTGCCCATCAAGATTTGCTGAAGCGACAGTGAGCGAACTATGTTGTTAATCTAATTTCAACAATAGATGATTTTAGATATATGCACTAATGCTTCGGCACACGCCTACGTCGCGTCATATTCATAACTTAAAGGTAAGCTGTGTATATTGTTTTTGTTTCATTTTTGTTTTATGATCTGCACTGCCGTCTACAACAACGGCAGTGTTGAACCTGAAGCACATCTATCTTTTGTACAGCAAATACTCAATGAGGCTGCGCTCTTATCACACTAAAACATGCGCATAACAAGTACTTGCGGATCATAGGTGCTGAATTGTTAGAGGAGCATTTGCTGGATTTGCACTTTGCGTCTGAATAAACGGTGTTTTGTTTACGGTTGCTGTTTATGTAAAAGTTGCATTATTTGAAAGAGCAGATGTGAAAATGCCGGGGTGTTCATATACGATCAATCCTAATTTTGTTCAGACCTTGAATTGGATATGAATCGAATGAAGTATCTGTTTTTCTAAGACATGTGTATTTGTATATATATATATATATATATATATATATACCAAAAGAGAAGGCACATTTACTGCATGGCAGAACGAATAGGCTGCAATTCCGGATGGTGCACCGGGTGCGCGCGTCTCATTCCTGACATAAGGAAGTGGTTGAATCGACCCAGCCGGGGAGGTTGATCACTTTCTGACGCAGGTTATAACGAGTCATGGCAACTTTTAGACATATCTGTCAAGGATAGGAAAAGCCCCTTAGGACACATGCGTACACTGTGACCTAGGAATCGAAAACGACGCAGCCAATACTCTGCTGGTGTGTCCAGTCTTTGCGCAAGGCTAAAAGAAAAGTGTTGGACCGATTGAAGTTGAACGGACGGCTACGCTCTATGAACGCGTCGGACCTGCCTACTCAGGGGATTTCACAAATTGTGGAATTATTTGTGAATGCACTTCTAACTGGCATATAGAAGCTGCAGTGGCGCGAAAAGTACTGGTTAGCAAAGGTGCACCTGAAGCGCCTTAAGAGAGACAGATTTGCGTCAGAGAGGACAGAATACGCCTGTACCTCAAAAAGAACAATTTCGCAGGTAGCGGGACGCAGTATGATGGCTATAGGATTAAACCATGGGATGCCTTCGACCAACTGATCCGAAGGCACTCACCACTTCTTCTGTCATCTCGTTGTACTATTAAAAAGAGAGCCGGGCTGATAGAGAGTGCAGCTTAAGGGGGGAGGTGCGCTTGGTGGGTATGATCTCGGCTATTGCGTTAAATAATATTGCGTTAGTGCCTAAAGCATTTAACTCCTCCTCCATAAAAACTCCTCCTTTCTCTTGCCTCATGTAACAAGCGCCAATCTCAACTTTCTCTTATTTTGCTCAACACTACCGCCCGACTAACTCGCGGTAAGCAGGAGAGCCAGATCTGTGAGCCGAACACCGTGTCGGAACTCCACGAAGTTCTTCCTGATGACCACTTCCAGAGAGCTTGTATCCCTGCAGCTTATCGGTAACCTCAACACGACTGAAGCGAAAGAGTCCAAGGAGAAAAGTCCAAGCCATACGGTGTCGTCTTTGTCTAAGGCAACCTTTAAGCACATCTCTGACAGGGTGTCAGCGATCGACTTCCTGGCCGCCTTGGGCAGGATGCACACCAGCTTCACATTTTTAGTGAAGATCTGGACATACTCCGTGAGGTCGAGATTAGACTCGCTCATGGCCCCGTTATGAATGGCCATGGTGCCCCTCCCCCCTGCTTGACTGTGACATGTCTACGGAGACCTCGCCTAGTTGTCTACGGAGACCTCGCCTGGCCACATTGAGGACTGGTAATCCAGTTGGGCCTCAAGGGTCTGGTGGTCGCAGGGTTCTGCCCAGACGTGAAGCTTAGGCCGGCACCTTCTAAAGGATCCGACGAAGTAACCGGTGCGGGTTCTGTCATTGTCTTGCAATCATTGTACTCGCCCGTCATTATGATTGCCTGAGGTCTCTAGCAACCGACAAAAGCGCCAATGGCTTAGCCATTTTCGACAACTCGGACGTTATAGATATTAGGTCCCGAATTAATGCGGACGACTCGTGAGCCACTGACTTGCGAGATCCCTGGGGACGAGTGCGCCTGACTTTCGTTCGTGGCTTGGCTCGATGACGCTATTTGGGTGCCGCTCTGAGCCGGGGCAGAAGGAGCTCCGTCTCCACTGCCACGTACCACTGAGGCATAAGTCGCTCCGTTCGGAGAGGAAGAAACCGGGCCAGCGACACTTGAGCTTTGATGGTGTGATGAGAGAGAGCAGAGCACTGATGATGGTGCAGGCGCTGCCAACGCTTTATTGATCAATGCATCTGGGTAAGTAGCACAAACCTGGTGGAGGGTTCTGGTTTCCATTAGGACTCGATGCCTTTTACTCAGGTAAAATATTCGCGGGCAGCTAGGTGACTTTGCATCGTATGGTCCCCCGCAGTTCACATATTTGGGCGGGTTCAAGCAATCGGCAGCCAAACGAGAAAGCAGGTCACCTTAATATGGCCAACTCTGGAACGGTTGATGCAGACCGTGGGCTAGTCAGGTTCCAGAGCCACAATATGTGAGCGGTAGCCTAACAACGCTAAAGCTGGTGGTTGGCGGTCGAAAGCCAGAATAACTTTTGGCAGAGCCTTATTTTGATCGTCAGAAGAGACGAACAGTCTTCGCGCACCTGTGACGGCAAAGTTTGAATAGCTCCGTCACGATATTTTCCTCCGTTAGTGAGGTGCAGGCACCATGAATCTTAACCCTAAACGAGGCAAAGCCCGGGAAAGAGGCGGTCATCGGGATGTCACCTACGTGCGTTAGGGGTGAAAGCTTCTGTGCAACATCGATGGAGAATACGTTGATAAAGATGCTGTTCTTGTCGCCTGAGATTCGACCCTCCGGCACCAGATTGTGGATTGCCTTGAATAACCGTAATATCGAACCTTGAGGTCGACCATACTTCCGCCAGAGTTCTTCTTGTATCTGAGGCGAAACCTGAGTGCTCCTGAGCTGATTTCGCTTTTCAACCGGTCCAGCTGTTTTTGCTTCCGCATCACGACCACTTTTACCCTCACTCGCATAACAACGATGAAACCATCGTAAACCGAAGAGTCATCAACAACCGAGTCAGCCTGCTTTCGCTTAACACCCGCGGTGTGTTACTCATAGCGCTAGCTGGCCTCGATATATTATCGAGGCTGTAGGTGCATCCGTGCGAATGTTCGCTATGTCCAGGCTAGCAGAAGGCATAACTAACAGGGCAGGTTTCACAATGCCTTATATATATATATATATATATATATATATATATGTGTATATATATATCTTGTATATGTATGCCACCTTGTGCATATTTGTTAGCAGTGCCTTGTATATATATATATATATATATATATATATATATATATATGTCACCAAAGCAAAGTGATTGTTTACAAACAGTCGCACTGGCGCCAAATGTAGGCGCGTGCAGGCATTCGGGATCAGCCAGACTCCACGGTCTAAATTGACGGAACGGGAGCCGTGTTGCGACGTGGCTGTTATAGCGCACAAACAATTAGAACGACACTACACAGGAGGACCGATTAACTGAACGGCACTTTACGGTTCGCCAGTGGATCACTTTTCAGCTTAGGACGAAGCGCAAGGTGAAGACAATCCGACTGGGCCACTGCTAAGTCAGGCCGTGGCATACGAGCTAGGTAACGCCGCAATATTTCTATCCACTAAAAACTTGTTAGCACTTCAAAAACAAATATATATATATATATATATATATATATATATATATAATAAACAAAAACAATTTAATAAAGTGTATATATATATACACTTTCAGTAGACAAGGGAAAATCCGTACGTATATTTTGCTATAGATGGTATATATTGATTTATATATCATCCATAGCAATGTATGGAAAAAGGCCTGGCCCTGATAAAATCCAGATGTTTTTCTAGAAATATCTCGCTTCTTTCTTCCTATAGTCGGTCCCACGATTGTCCGAACTATTGTCCAACATAATTAGGAAGGAAAAGAGGACTGAGATTTTTAGTGGTTGAGAGTCCCACACTAGGTGTTGTTAATTGCCAACACCAGCCGTGCATCATGCATTTTCCAAACTTCCCCTATGAAAAAATGGTTATATGATAGCATCCTAACTAGAATCAAGAGGGCTTCGGTCGAGATCGTCTAATGTTGGCCGTGGGTGATGTTCCCCGTCACTTTCTCTTTTGGCGGAATTTTTTTCTGATTTCTGTATTGTAGTTATAAAGAAAGGGCGTATGCCTAAAGTCTCGCATGTCGCCAGGCTTTTCCTTCTGGTCAAGAGTAGTGATGGTGATGACAAACAAAATCCAAATCTCTATCGTGTAGTGGCATATTGAAGAAGATTTTCTTCAAATAAGTTATTTAGCGGATTGAGCACGTGATGGAAGAGGTTCTCCACCGGAGAGATTCGTCTTTAGAAAATGTCATGGAACTCGTAATGCAATCTACGTTCTCCAGTCAGACATCGGGTGAGCTGTGTGGCATAGCCCAAGTCATTTGTATGCAACCTTCGTTGACTGCATCAATGTCTTTGACAAAGCTCCTCTTCATCTGCTGGGTTGAAGCCTTTTAACGACAGCAGTGGGCGGCTCGCTTCTAAGTGTCTTAGCAAGTTTCTTTGATGACGACGCCTTGTTTATCGAGGCGAGCGTGGTGTATTGAAGACTAAGGGAACTGTGGGAACTCCGCAATTGGATACGCTAAGCTGCATCTCATTTACACTTCTTCTTCCTGACTTTGTCAGTTACATCTGACAGGAGTACCATAAAGCCGTGGTGGTGATGCATGCAGACCATATTGTGATTGCACATCGCGGCCTTGGTGCAATCAAGCGTATTATCTCTTTCCATTTAAAAGAACGTATACTGTTTTGTAAGCAGTGAGACTTACAATGTTAATTGGTTTAATGGTATGGTCATGTATGCTTAATGGCATGATCATGACAGGGTGTGTAACCACCTCACGCCCGACAATTTTGACCAGCTTAAGAGAGCTCTTTTTTTCATTATCTATGAAGCGAACGAAGCTTTGTTTGTTAATGCAAGCAAGGCGCTGCTTTATTTATCTGATAGACTATGTAGGATAACAATCTAAGTTAGGCCGAAGATGCCGCGTACAGCACCCTACGAATGTTTTATATCGAACAGGCCAGGTGGGAGGTTTGGCCGCATTCAATGTTTTTCACCTTTGGTCTGGTCTTACGTGTGACAGTCGCCAGTATACACCGAATACATGGTAAATGAGTATCACTACCGGGTATGTTCAAACGCCGTCTTTCTCGGGTAGTAAGTTGTACACTCGCCAGTTTTTCCTGCAGAGGTGTGCCAAGTACTATTCAGTGGAATGCGCACTACTGGAGCAAAAATCGTTGTACTACTTCACTCACCGAAAGCCTGAACAAGGTAGAAGAATGAAGAAAACCGTTATAAAGTGTATACAACATTTTATTTATTAGTATAGGTATAGTGATACCTTTTTATATTTATAGTCATATAATATATTAATTTGAGTGAAATAAACGATATATATATATATATATATATATATATATATATATGGGGAGATCGCCAACAACTTATGCACCTAACGTTTGATTTCGGTGCGTCACATACACTTTATGTACTACTTGTTATATAGTGGCCACTGTTACCATTTTTGTACGACCCTCTTTTAGAGATGCTTACAAATAAAATAACGAGTCGTTTATATATATATATATATATATATATATATATATATATATATAAAACAGTGAACGATAGTATTGGCGTTGGTAATATTATTCCCACTAGACTAGATTCCAACTATCAGTCGATGGTAATCCTTTAGAATATTCTGTTCTCTAAAGTATTGAAAAACGTGCGTTAAGTCTTTCAAAATTTCCCGCTTTAAGCTCTGCCTTCTTCGCAGTCTGCTATGCTTGTCGAAACAAAGCGAGGTTGGCATGACAAACCTAAAATGGATCGCTACTCAACCGAAGGACTTTTATCGATTGTGAAAATAATGATAATAAAAAGAGAAGCTCTGTATCTCGTCATGCTGACCGGCCTTGCAAATAGAACTAGCCAAGACCGAGTGCAAAAGTTTTGCAGGATAGATTCGGTACATAATATGCGAAGTTGTGGAAGACGACGGACCGCTCATTCGACTGAATATGTAGCCCATAGTACGGGGCAATGTCTGGAAACAGTGGTTCAGAGATGTGCCCAATAACTTTGTTTGCCGGGCACCTCAACCAGCCTGCATACTTCAAGGTCAGACCTAGTAATTAAAAACAACAACAACAACAATAGAAGCAACAACAATGACGAAAATGAAAAATCTGCAAGAATTGAAGCAGTAGCGTAAGCAGCAGCAGCAACAACGGCAGCGTATTCGAATCGCGCAGAAGTATTTGATGAACGATGCTCTCTCATTTTATCTCTCGCGTTTTGTATATCTTTTTCCACGCCATATTTATCCTCGGTTCGGTAGCTGCATGCCTGCAAGAATATATATAAATATACATAGTGCAGGGCCATGGCCATCTCGTCAGCAAAGACGCCGAGTTTTAGATACTTTACTTTGACGAGTTTGCTCGCAGAACTGCGCTAAATATCACACGGTGGTCTGTCTTCTTTGTTGACAGAGCGATCCGTTTACTTTCGTTTGTGATGGCATGGTCGTACTTAGACACCGCAACGGGAGCAGTTGCGTTTTGGAACGAAAAAGTGCTGTCCGTGCTAACCTCACCCGTACGGGACAATGTAAATAAAATACGTTGTTTTCTCAGGAAGCGTTCCAGCGGAAAACAAAACGATTCTAAAATGCTATATAAGCGTGTCTACATTTCCCTTCTTGAAGAACTTTGTAGTGCAACTTTTACAGGTCTCTCTCGATATATATATATATATATATAGTTTCAAAAACAGACACCAAATGTATCCACACGCTGTAGCAAACGTTCAAGGACATACATTTCATATCGACTGTCTGCATTGACAGGTTAATGTAGCGTGTACTGTTGTTGAACGCATTCAACACTTCTATCGCGCGTTTAGTTTAAATACGTTTAATGAAATGCACATAAAGCATCCTTTTTATGGAACCGTCCTCTGTGGACGGCAAATTTATCTAACTTCGATTATTCATCACTCAGCTCACAATTTGCAGAATCAACAAATTCTCATTAATTGTAACAATTGATAATCTCGCTCGGGTCATCCTTTATGCCAACTGATTGGCTTGGGCAGGACCTCCTTTGCAGATGGGCCTGAATCCGTTTTCTACTGTAGCCAAGCATAAGGGTCGTCTAGGCAAAGTAATGGGTCTGTCGCAGTAAATGTACTTACTGCCTTTGCCTTCTTGCAGCCTTCTGGCAAGGCGCCTCCGAGAATAGGGAACTCTCGCAACGTTCTTCTACGTAGTTGTACGCAGGTGATTCGTGCCGCGGTGGTAGAACACGACTGATAACAACTTCTACTAACCAATTTCTACTTGCACTATGCTAAGGTATCTACTACATTGCGAAAATCTTGCCGCGTTTTCGACGATGTCCGTCGACTTTCGCACGCCACGCAAAATTTTACAGCTGGCAACACGAGGATGCGCCACATGCCTATCTACCTGCGGCCTAGTTTAAGCGGTTGTTTTCGAACGGTTGCATGTGCGTGCCACATTTTAGATTATATTCCGATTGATTGATTGAGGCAAGTTAGCTAATTAGTTGAATTAGTTAATTTGTGTGTCCCACCGGCAGGTAAAATCGGCATCGTAGCATCTTCACCTCTTAATATCGCCACAATGCGCTTTGTATTGCTTCGACATTAGGCCTATTGACCCCTGTTTATTTTAAAAGATGTGGGGATTGTATGATGCACGCATATGCATCATGCAATCCTCACACCTTCCAAAATAAAACAAAAATGCTGCGTGACTAGTGTAGGACTTACAAACCCACTAAACCCGGAATCCCCTCACCCTCTCAGGTTTGGCAATACTTTGCATTTCTTGGAAGCCCGGCGTCAGGACTCAAGGGCTTAGCAGCACTTCGCCTCTCGTTCCTCCCACCTTCATCGGCTCCTCGTTTCGAACACTCTACCAGGACTTTCGTTGCAACGTTTTTTTGATCTGCCAAGTGTTTTTCAGATCCACAAACATGGTTCTGCTTTTGTTGCATACTCGCAGTAATATCAGTGGCATGTGGTGACTACACGTGTAGTATTGCTTTGGAAATAATTAGGCTACAGCAACAATATAATATGTGCATATATATATATATATATATATATATATATATATATATATATATATATAGATATATATATATATATATATATATATATATATATATATATATATATATATATATATAGACAGTTTATTTAATTCTATGGTTACAGGGGAAATGTAAATAACTAACTACATCAGGGCCTGTGCTGCTCGCTTATCCTCGAGGCAGCCCCTCATTGTGCCCATAATTGCTGCCGCATTGCCGCGCTGAACCGCCAGCGATAGCCGCTGAAGTAGAAAGTCAAAAGCTCTATTGTCCCGTGTCGCTTGTTCGATTCGTTTGCCAATCTTCTGTAGAAGCGACTATGCCTCAGGGCCAGGCCCCCCCGAACGTCTTAAATACTAGCGGCACGAAAATGTTGTGTTTATGTTTTGTTAATTAAGAACATATGTGTTCTTTGATGCTAATAATAACACAACATAATTCGGAGCTTCTACAGAAAGTTTAACATTTTACAAACATATTTACTACTTTACAAAAATATTACGCCTAGAATCCTAGAATAAAAATGGAGACCCCAATGACCAGACATGTTTTGTTCTAACATTTCCAGTCTAGTGTCCAGCTTGCAGCGTTCTTAACGTCTGGTGCCTACATGCCGCCACTCGGGCGGTCAAACAATATCGTTTGGCTTCAGCCGCATTCTCTGTGGAGTCTCTTTAGAAATTTTCTTTGCGCAGTCTCAATCATACCTGTGTAGACATAAACGTTGATGGCGTGAACAGTATAGGTTTGAATAACATAATCGATTTGTACGAACGGTAATACAGCTTAGGCTCCTTAACAAACCAGCAGACGCTGAATGCATACAAGCGAATGAAATCTGTCATGGAAACGCATGAATAAATGACGGAATTCTTATCATCAAGATAACGTGTTTAGTATAGGCGCTTCCGTTTATGAGTTCTTCCTCATGGGAAGCTAGTTTGACATGATTTCCTACAATTAATAAATTGTCTTAAATGGAATTGTCAGAAGGTTTTTTCAGATAGTTTTCTTTAGGCGTGAAGAATTTTCCTGCTCTCTTCTGTGGGAATCATTCTTTTACGGTTCGTGGCGAAGTCCTTGTTTAAAATGTTTTAGTTTTATATACTATAGCATCGCACTAGGCGCCACTATTGCACTAAAGGTGCCACTATTTTGTATCGGTTGCTGCGACACCATTAGGTCCTATTAAGTTCCCACAGTTGTTGCAAAATGCATAGAGAAAGTCACAAGTAACTGATGCAACTTAAGGTTTTAGAGGCGGTGAGCTACCGTTGCCTTTCTGTAGGGGAAACACGGTTTTGATCACGGGCACCGTTGGCTGAGGCAGTAAACGATGATGCTTTAATCAACGTCCACACCGAACAACTGCCTTAATAAAAAAAAAGCAATCACCCAAAACCTGTAAATATTTTATTGATATGTTTATCTTGATAATAACGAAATGTAGGTTCAACGGGGAACAACAAACGTAGAAGAGTGGAAATATGCTCGAAGAACCCCCTGCTTATATATATATATATATATATATATAAAATCACAGCGCGTAGGTCCCGTGGCCAATCTTAGGCACTTGCATATCTTAGTAATAGCTCGCTCAGTAATTTTACCTAAGCTCCCGAAATATATAAACAAGGTGTGACAGAAAAATTTAAAGAGCGATATACAGAATTGTAGAGCTCGGTAAAGCAAATGTTTTTTCCAATAGAACATGGTCTCTGAGAAGTCTTGGTTTGGAGTGAGAGTGAAATTACTACAATTTGTAACACTGGTGTTTTTGCCCAAGATAGGAGCACAAAATGTGCTGCTGCGAGACAACCAATATGCAAGGCCGGTCAGAAGACGCGGCATGGTCGCTTAGAAGAGAATTCGCCATGTAATTCTTTATTAGCGTTCACGCCAAATACTTCAGAAGCATAACCCTACAACTACTCACAGCGCTCAAAACGGACATATTTAGCCAATGCGCAATTCATGGCGATCATTTTGCTACCAAACAAATGTCAATGCGAGCTGTGATTGCGGAGGGATGACGATTTTTCGGAGGGCATGTCCAGATTAAGTGCATGAAAAATGACGCGCTGCGGCTGTCGCGCGACACTTCGGCGGTAGTAAACGTCGCCACAGTCATTTTACATGCACTTAATCTAGACATGCCCTCCGAAAAATCGTCATCACTTGGCAACCACATGGTTGTCTCGCAACAGCACATTTTGTGCAACTATGTTGGGAAAAAACACCAGTGTTACACATTGTAGTAATTTCACTCTCACTCCAAAACAAGACTTCTCAGAGACCATGTTCCATTGGAAAAAAAACCTTTGCTTTAACGAGCTCTACAATTTTGTATATCGCTCTTGAAATTTTTCTATCACACCCTGTATACACAGACAGCCAGGTACTCCGTCTGAGTGAAGTAAACACATGCTACAAGGGTTTATTTATATTTATTGCAACGAGTGTCGTTGTGCTCCTGCTGCTGCTGTTGTTGTTGGTGCAGACTGAGTAAATGCGTGAAAACATTAACGTTTACACTGTATCGCAGTCACTATTGTCCGTAACATCGAGCGAGAGCACGGGCAGGGAGAAGGGATCTTCGCTGCCGCGCCGAGCAGATTAACCGCGCGATGCGTAGAGCGCATCCCGTGCCGCGAGCAGAACCGGCACGAGCATCGAGTGTTCTGTTGTTCGCAGTCGAAGTCCCTATGGGAATATAATCAAACACAATCGACCGTAAACGATCGACTACTGCTTTGATAGCTCGTAGTAATGGATCGTAGTGTTGCAAGCTGGTTGTTGCTGAAATACTGAATTCGGGTAACTGACGTCGTTTCGTTCGACTCGTTGCTATGCCATCTATGTACAGCAGGCATAGGGAGCAGGCACGCTCACTGGCTGGACTCGGAACGACGAAAATTATAGCAGAAGTCGCATCCGCAGAGTGTTTGTTCGAGCAAATAACATAAAATAATAGTAATTGACAACAACAACAACAGCGCCCACATTAATACTGCACTGAACAATGCGCGTTAACTAACGATGAGAGGACAGCGTTGCGTCAAAATGCTGCACGCAATGCAACCTCTTGGCCTGCTCAAATCCCCACTCTATGTTACATATGTACCGCCGAGTCTCCTCTCTCTCTCTCCCTCTCTCTATGCCACAGGAGACTTGAGGGCATTCGAATCCTCGGGTCGAATCAAAGAGGCCGTCGCTCGACATTCAACGAGAAAATGCAGCATCTGGTTGGGGCACATTGTTGCGACTAAGCTAGACAATAATCTATTACCTGTTGCTTCGATGTGTGGTGCGTTAAAAATTGAAACGCCCGTATTTAATTACACGATTCACACATACGCTATTGTCGAATGCACACCCTGATTTGTGTTTTTGAAATCCATACACTGCGTTAATGTTTGGTTATCTTATCATTTGCAGGCAAATTATTATTGCTTTTTGTCAACACCATTTTTTTCTGTTTGTCAGAAGCCCCGGTGTTTGTATAAACCTACAATAACGATTTTTCCGGTGAAACTAAAGAATATGGACCAGACATTTGGGACGTTGACGATGGAGGTCGTATGCTTTGACGAGACTCGAAACGTCTTTCCTTCTTACAAATACAATAACATAATAACTGTTGTCTGTCTGCCTAAGTAGGTAAGTTTTGCCAGAGGACATTTTATCGACATAAAGACAAATAACCTATGATGTCAATACTCCAATAACCCCGAAGCTATGCTTCGCTCATTCTCGGTGACCTGTTTGCGTGATGATGTATAGTTTCTTGGACACAGACTAACTTTACTCTACGAAGGGAGTCTGTCTATATTTCTCTCTCTCTCGTTGTTGAATGCAGCTTCTTAACGTCTCTCGCTACCCGCATAATGTCACATATTATGCACCTCAATCTCTAACAAAAATATATATATATACAGGGTGTTGCAGGAATATTTGAAGCGCGATATACAGAATTGTAGAGCTCGTTAAAGCAAATATTTTTTCCAATTGAACATGGTCTCTGAGAAGTCTTGTTTCGGAGTGAGAGCGAAATTACTACAATTTGTGACACTAGTGTTTTTGCCCGACATAGGAGCACAAAATGTGCTGTTGAGAGCCAACCCGTCTTCCTAGACAGAAACTAAGCACACCATCGTGTTCGTGATAAATTCTGCTCCATCTGAAGAATATGCAAGGCCGGTCAGAAAACGCGACATGGTCGCTTAAAAGTGAATTCGCCAAAAATAAAGTTCTTTATTAGCGTTCACGCCAAATACTTTAGAATCATAACCCTACAACCACTCACAGCGCTCAAAACGGACATATTCAGCCAATGCGCAATTCATGGCGATCATTTTGGTACCAAACTTATGGCAATGCGAGCTGTGGTTGCGGAGTAATTACGATTTTTCGGAGGGCATGTCCAGATTAAGTGCATGAATAATGACGCGCTGCGGCTGTCGCGCGACACGTCGGCGGTAGTGAACGTCGCCACACAGTCATTTTACATGCACTTAATCTGGACATGCCCTCCGAAAAATCGTAATTACTCCGCAACCACAGCTCGCATGGACATATGTTTGGTACCAAAATGATCGCCATGAATTGCGCATTGGCTGAATGTGTCCGTTTGAGCGCTGTGAATGGTTATAGGGTTATGATTCTAAAGTATTTAGCGTGAACGCTAATAAAGAACTTTATTTTTGGCGAATTCTTTTCTAAGCGACCATGTCGCGTTTTCTGACCGGTCTTGCATATTCTTCAGCAGGAGCAGAATTTTATCACGAACACGATGGTGTGCTTAGTTTCTGTCTAGACTGGCTGGAAGACTGGTTGTCCCGCAACAGCACATTTTGTGCTCCTATGTCGGGCAAAAACACCAGTGTCACAAATTGTAGTAATTTTACTCTCACTCCGAAACAAGACTTCTCAAAGACCATGTTCCATTGGAAAAAATATTTGCTTTAACGAGCTCTACAATTCTGTATATCGGGCTTCAAATATTCCTGCAACACCCTGTATATACACCATTCTATTTTTTTTTTGTTTTACATCTAAAGTTTGTCGCCCTTGAAAGGGGCTCGGGTTCAGTACAGCCAGCGCGTCCGCTAGCAGTCTTGGCGTTTCGGTTCACAAGAGGCCGTGACTATATTCCATTTGCGGCTGTAGGAAACTTGTAACCAATGACGCATCACCTGTTGACTATGTAGTGCTCTAATACTGAGAACGAAAGGGGTGATACATAGATAGAGAGCGGCAGATCGATGTGAAGATGAAATAGACAGTGACGAGAGGCGAAGGCACATTGTGACATAAGACATGGGCAAAGAGAGAGAGAGAGAAAGAGAAATTTAGAAATTATAAATAGGCAAGGGCAAAATAGAGATATATGTACATACAGGTGAAAGAGAGATAAACACAACGGTCTCAGAGGTAGAAGCGCAAAACAGACAAGACACCAAGATTAGCTAAGATCGCAAGATACAAGAGCAAGAATACAAGGCAAGAGGCAAGGTTGAATAAAAGCCCAAGAAATATCAGACTCAAAGAGCACGAGAGACAAATCTTGACCCCATCAGCAAAAGAGTGTGCTCAACAAGGTCATTGTTGCTATCGTTTGTTGCTCGAGAAGGTCATTGTTGCTCGAGAAGGTCATTGTTGCCATCATTTGCTGTCATTGTTGCTACCGTTTTGTCTTACCACAAGAAGAATAAACATTTTTTAAGGAGGTTGTTTTTAATTGTAGACCATCCTCCGTCCTCTACGGGCTTGGAACTTAATCTAAGGTATATCTTCAATATACCGAGGGCCGGACATGCTAAGATATTTAGGGTTTCCCCAACAGTCCTCGTGGCTGCAGCATGGCCGCTGATTCTCAGCGGCATGGTTTATCATCTATTCTCAATAAGCATGGCTCAACGAAAATTCCATCAACAACAGGGATCGAACCGGCGACACCCCGGTAGATGACAACCATGTCTAGCGCACTAGTCCCCTAGACCACGCCGCCAATATAGTCTTACCACTGGTTCTCCTTAACTGACGGAACCCGTCGGAACGTGTATTTGTGGTGAAGCTGACGTCCGTCCAGACCGACTGTTCATCGGATCGAATTTGCAGGAACAACGTTTCGTCACAACGTGTCAGATGCGTGCAGAATAGCACAGCGCCGCCGCCAAACGACAAGGAACTCGCAAACGGCCGTAGAGAGTCTAGTGTCAGTGAATTTGGGGTTTTATGCAGAATTTTCTCATTTCCGCTCATTCAAGGGTTTACGCAGAATTTTCTCATTCCCGCTCATTCAGGGGTTTACGCAGAATTTTCTCATTCCCGCTCATTCAGGGGTTTACGCAGAATTTTCTCATTCCCGCTCATTCAGGGGTTTGCGCAGAATTTTCTCATTCCCGCGCATTCAGGGGTTTACGCAGAATTTTTTTCATTCCCGCTCATTCAGGGGTTTATTCAGGGGTCCCGCTTATGTACGGGAATCCGACGGCGCTGCTGCCGTATCGTAGGGACTGCGTCGGCCTCTTTAAGCGCACAAGTCTACCACTAGTAGAGTAACGTATATATATATATATATATATATATATATATATTCACGATTTAGATTCGTGAAACATTTATTTCTATTATAAGCAAAATTCATAATACGCGCTTCATTTACAATAAAGGAAAAATGTACATTACAAAAAATATCACAACATTCATACATAGGTTCGGGTTGCTCTCCAATAAAAAACAGGGACATTGCATTTTTTTTTTCGCTATACAAAATGGCACTATTTATTACATATCTTGTCATCACTTAAGGAAGACTATACTTTAGCGAAATATCTGTGTCTCTTTATCTGATAGCGTACCTACACCTCACTATTCATGTGTCACTACTATGTGGCAACATTTGGTATTGCCATTAGCGTCACATCTGATGGGTGCCCGAGCTTTGTCACCTTGCCTGTCGCTTGGAGCACTCCTATCTACGGTAAAAGCGTAGCCTCCATATTCAAGCGATAGCACAACGTCGACACACAACCGCTGCTGTCACCGTCTCCGACATTACCGCTGCTGAAGCCATCGCGCCAATATCGGCCGAAACAATGCGTGCCGGGAGGCCGTGTGTCCCCGATGTGAAGGCGAACTGGCGAAGTCAAGAATCTAGCAAACAGCCAATCGATTGGCGACAGCCCACCAACTTGATTAGCTCGTACGGTCGGATCGAGAATGATCAGCAGAATGCTACTTTTTATAGGCGGTTACCGCCCAGCACCGTCTGATTTCATCTTCTTCTCTTTCGTTTTTCTACTACTACTGCTGCTGTAGCTTCCTGCCGCATTATTTTCGTTTCCTGCCCTTACCAATCGCACGTCTCTCGGCCTGCGTGGCGCCCTAAACGACTAAAATGCCCCCTGACCGCGCTTGTATGGCGTACGTCCTATCCTGATCAATTTTTATCGCTATTCCTTCGAACCTCGTTCGCCTCCGGTGAGGCCTACGCACTCACTCACTCTCGATCCTGCTATTCTTGCTACTGCCTCTTGACTTATTGCTGCAAGCGGGCCTTAATCTCTTTCTGCTACCGCACATTGACCTCTTCCTGGTCCTGCAGCACCTTGGACCCTTACTCTAGGGCTGCTACTGATGCGGCACTTCGGCCCATTCCTAATGTTGCTGCTCGGCGTGGATCTCGTCGTCGTGGCAGTGGTGCTGCTGCTCGTACGTTTATGCTTTGTTTACGTACTGATGCTGTTGCTGCTGCGTTTGACCTGCTTTCCTCAGTTTACTACTCTTGTGTATGCCCTATTCCTCATATTACTGCTGTTGCTGCAGCGTTTTAACTCTTCCAGTTGATGTTACTGTGTCCTGATCTCTTTCTGGTCGTGGTGGTAATGGTGATAGTGGTGACGCAGTTTTACCCTGAGTTGTTCTTCGTCTTACTTCTGTGCTGTGACCTCCTCCTCCTGCTATAGATGCTGAAGCACTATAGCATTGCCTGTTTTACTCTACCTATTTCTGCTACGGATGCTAAAGCGCCTTAATCCCTTCCTTCGATAGAGGGTGCTGCATATTGGCGTCTTTCTGCTCTTACTGCTGCTATACCTCCTCATTGTTAGCCTGCTACTCTCTTTCTCTCTCTTCCCCTATTTGCATTTATTTGTCCGTCATATTGCCACACTACTGTTGTCGCTTTAGTCGGGCAAAGCCCGCCTCAGCTACTCATTTGTGCTTTCCTTGAAGGATTGGCCAGGATTAGCAAAATGGGCATTCCTATTCATTCATGCATTCGGCCCAAAGGAAAATTGCAAGAGAATGAGAAAATGACTTAGTAGTAGTAATAATAACCTAGCTAAAATAATAATATTAATAATTATAATCATCCACCTGGCCTAGAGGTCCCTTCCGAATAGCCTCACACAGGCGGAATAGATTTAAGAGGTGACGACGGCCAATCGCATAGTTATGCTTGCGTGTGTGCATATATAAATAATAATAATAATAATAATAATAATAATAATAATAATAATAATAATAATAATAATAATAATAATAATAATGGCATTGGCGGTCATCGCGCGTTTATCTATGGATTACTTTCGTAGCTAGTCTCTTTACCGGGAAGGCCCGCGAGAACAAGAGAGCAATTATTGAATGAACTATAAAGAGTTCTAACACTTTAGCAGTTGTTTAGACGTAATTCTAGCTTAATCGCGGTCTGACGCGATTCCAGTTTGCCTCATAAATTGTCAAAAAACACTCTCGACAGTAATGCATTGAGCTCATAGTTATCTGGATTACATATACCTCGTGTATGTGTCATATCTTAAACAGAGAAATCAATAGCCATCTGCGGCTATTGATTTCTCTCTTTAAGTGAGTAGCGGCTGTGTTCTGCAACCGCGTTAGGAGTCGTAAAACAGCAGCAACAACAATAATCGACCTTGATTCTTTCCAGTACACTGGATAGACTGAAGACGCTCTCAGTGAGGATACTTTGTGCAGGTTCGCAATTTTGCCTAGCTCTGCAATAAGCTGCAAAGCGGACGCGGGTAACAAAGCTTCGTAACAAACTTGCCCAAAGCCTGATATTTTGGCTAAGCGGCCAGACGTTCGCCTCTCTGGGTGGATTTCAATGAGTCGTAAGTTCAACATCGACACAAACAGATCTCTCGTAGTGTCATATATAAGTCATGCCAATACCTACATGGAAAACTACAATATCGACGATTGCCGACACGCGACAGTATCACGACGGAATGAGCTAATGCAGGGCCAACGAATCCCAACGCCGGTATGGCCTAGAAGTTTAGATCATTATATTAACGTCTGACCGAGGGGCGGAGCGGCTCACTGGCCAGCAAAAAATGTTTGACACCCTCGACCACACGGCGCTTGTCTGCGGTCCTTTCAGAAAAGCTTGTTTCTCGTGTCAGCCAGCGTCCCCACAACTGTCCTAGTCTCATCTAATGCAATCTTTACAAATATAGTCAGTTTTACTCTAGTGAGCCTGCTAAGAAAATGATTCCACATAAACCAAAGTGGTTTTGAGCAAAAAATCAAAGATTACAGCAGTTTTACCAGCATTTTTCGCAAATGAAGCCGCCACTTCTCAAGGCTTCGAAGACTCTTCGAGCCAGCGAACACTGAACCTTTCCCTCCATTTTTAGTACTGCAAGAATCACGACCGGGAAAGGGAAAAATAGTGTTTCTGAGTTGGTTAAAGCTCCACACTACCGTCCTACCTCGTAGTAGTAAGAAAATATTTATACCGCATATAAATATGCTTCAAATTACGACCCGATTGCTGTAGCGATACGTGCTATTTGCATGTTTCGACTTAGTCACATACGTTTTATTCGCATGTATTTAATATTAAACATTTAAAAGCTTTTGTTTTTAATGGAGGAGGGCTAAATACTTTTACGTACTATTGCTACGAGTAGAAAATGAGAAGATCCCACTTTTTATTCGAGCAGTGTGGGACTCGACCCCAGCGGATGGGGGCCCGCTGAGACTCATACCCACTAAACGCACCTCCCCCCTTAAGCTTCACTCTCTGATGGCCCAGATCTCCATAGAACAGTACTATGGGCCATCAGGGGAAGTGGCGAGTGCCACTCGGATCATTTGGCCGGGGTCACTCACGGGTTTCCCCAACGTTCCACGTGTCTTGTACTAACACCTGCGAAGCCGCATCATTCGGACTAACGTGATTTTCTAGTGCAGAAATAGTGTCTACGAACTCCTTAAGGGTTCCTCTGGGGGGATCTGGAATAGTTGCTCCTCTTCCGTCCCCCTCATTGGTCCCTTTGTTCCCGAGTTTTGCCATTGCTGTGGCTCTCGCCTGTTCCAGTGCCTGGCACTTTAGAAGAGTGTGGGTCGAGTCATCCTCCGTTCCCTCTTGGCAATAAACGCAGCTCGATGAGGGAGCTTTTCCGATTCGAACGAGGTATGTCTAAAAGTCCCCATGTCCCGTGAGGATCTGGGTGAGATAATGGTTTAGTTCTCCCCCGGTCGCTCAATCCATTCAACAGCTTGTTAATGTAAAGTCTGTGATGTAATGTAAAAAGCTTTCTGTCAACCAGTTACACTGCTGAACAGAGTCCTGATAAATCGATACAACAACGAAAGTAGATGACTGGATTGCTTCTTCGTTAGAGCCTGTCTATTGTCAACATTCTATTATAGCTCGTCAAATGAACATAAAGCACCGAATTTACCGCAATTCCACCGACTTTACAGAAACTCACTGAATCCAGTTGCAGAGTCTACTATATAAGGCGTGAAGAGCAGCTGATGAGCAGCTTTTAGCTGAGGGCAACGTCGGACAGGGTTCGAACTGCAACCAACCAGGACGACCGCTTGCTTTCCTTCTTCCTGCTTCTTTCTTCTAATGAATATCTTGCAAAATTGCTGACTGACCACTGTCCACTTGAACAGGTTTCTGGGGCTCTCCGGTTAGTCGCACTTGTGCGTACTGTGAAGCGAACACTGAGTGCAAAAGCGACGTTATCTTCTAAGCCAAACTGGATTAATATTACAGCCATTTTTATCAGGATCTTCCGCGAAAGAACTCGCAATGATTCAAGAGGTAGCAGCGCCTCCGTTCTCTACCCTCTCCCTCCCTGCCTTTCGCTGGGCCCCAGGGAGGTGCACGGTATTTGGAGACCACAGAGGACAGACCGAGAGGAGTGATCCATGATATCATCGTTTGCTCCTCATCCGCCGGGTTGCCAGCAAATAGATGCCTTGCATTGCATTAGTCACCTGCAGAGCTTTCTCGTACAGCAAAATATACGTCTTCAATCTTGTCCTACTCCGAGAAACGACTGGATGTCTCCTAGTGCCATTGGACTTTCCGAGAGGCTGCTACTAGATCACTTCCTAAACGTGAGTCCGTTGCCTTACTAATACTAATATGAGTGCGCATAGTTTGTTGTACACGTGGCAAAAGTTAACCTCGTAAACAACTCTCGTGGCGACACGTTTGGCCGAATCACGTTTTTACTTCATTTTCAATTAATATCAACTCATCCGCAGTTAACTTTAGAGTGTTACAACGTAATGCTGTGCGATTTAGTTTTTTCTTTTCGAAATAGACATAATATTATCGGCCTTTGATTGCGTATTTTTTATTAGTAGAAAAAAAGCGGACTTTCAATAACCCAATATGTTTAGGATAAACATGCTCTTTTGTTCTATCTTCTTTCCCGGCAAAGACGGTTGTAAGCGCGGCATTATAACAGTAGGACAATTTTGCTTGTGTACATAAATGCCTAACTGGTAGCCAGAAATAAAATATTCAAAAGCGGTTTAATAAGAATGAGTGTGAAAACATTTCTGCAGACTCAGTGAACCGAACTAAGCTCTCTGGACGACGTACTAGGCAATAAAGATGTAAGTAAAAACAAATTGGTACTACTTTGTACTTAATAAAGTGTATTAAAGGAAACAAATATATATATATATATATATATATAGATATATATATATAATATATATATATAGATATATATATATATATATATATAATATATATATATAAATGCGCGTGTGTATATACCATATTAGCCATAGCCATATTACTTACATACGTGGATCTGAAAGCTATAGTTACATGGACGTCGTTGGACGGTATCGTGTGGGCAGGGTATTGCGGACATAGCCATGTGAAGACGATCTGTCTCAACTTGGGCTCGCAAAGTAGCGCGACCGACGATAGAGGATACGGCATTCTAGTAGGTTAAGTTTCCGCCCGTATTCAGATAGAACCGATCGGGGGGCTTCGGAACGATCTCCACCTCTCAGGTTTCGACTATTCCACTAACTCCCCGTGCCCCTTACTGCTGCTGGGTCGCCGGTCTCGGTTTTACCCTCGGATGGCCAGCCAAGGCATTGCAGCGCACACACTATTCGGAGAAAAGAGCAACAGATAAAGAGGACAGGGAGAACGCAAGATCTGCACACAACAATTGAGAGATGTGGTAGAAGATTGGCAAACAGATCAACCGACAAACAAGAAGTGTTGCCAGACACACAGATGGGCACATAGCAACACACAAGGGAAGCAGCCATAGAGAAAAATCGAACACATGAAAAGTAACGTAAGTGCTCGTGCTAATTATTGTAACCCCTTGTAAGAACAGTCTGCAACGCGCGATCCGCTAGTAGGATCGCGCATTATTATTATTACTAAGTGTAAGGTTCGAACGTATTGTATCGGTTTAACATGAGCCGTTTATCCTCTGAATCCATGGCGGAACTATGGGAGAGACATTTTCTCTTTACAGACTGTGAGAGACAATAGTGGTCCCAATTATCTTTTCCCCGATCACTGACTCCATTCTGCTATCCAGATCCCGAATAAAGCCGTGTGCACCACTGAAAGGCCGCACCGTTTTAATAGCCACTGACAGGAAATGGTAGCTGTCCTTGAGATATGCGTATTTACGCTTCCTTTCCCTTTCATCATGCTTCGCTAGCTACCTCGTGTTTACAGATCAATGACCCCAATAAGCGGAAGCCACAGTGCAGGACACTGCAGCCTGCCTATGTCAAGATCTTGCCATGCGACCGCAGGAGAATGGTGGCCTCGGATACAGACATTTTAGTCGCATGCTAATATATCCGTTTGATAAATCATTGGTGGCTGGTGTTATTTCAAATACGCGGGCTCAACTCGAAGCCTAAACCTGCGTGCGGCTTTATCCGTGTACCTATTAATTCGTTTTATTAATAATATTGTTATCACAATTGCGAGGCATGAACGTTTGAGCCAGAGTTATTATTCTGTGCTCGCTTCCTGTCAGTTTATGCCGCCTACAATATATGATTGAAACCACGTTACCCCTGCAAACGGCCAAAGACATCATCTGTCTCAAAATAAGGCCTTGCGTCGATCGCCCGTAACGGTCTTCTATACGTTGTGCCAATATCATTCAGGATTTTTGCCATACCTGTGCTAATGGAACCGAGTGCATTCAATGTATTAGGTACAAAATTGTAGCTTCTTTGATAGCTCGAGATATGCTTACTTGAGTGTGGCTGGTAACCCTGCCCTTCGGAGGGCTTCTTCTTACTATGGCGATAGTTCCCCGTGTCTTGTAAGTGTGCCGGAACTTTTTAGACAGCTAAGCGAATTTAGGCTGTCGGACTCAAACAGGTTGGTCGCATGCCAGACCTAAAAAAGGCTGGCAGAAGGGGCGCCTATTCTAAAGACTGACACCATGCGGGAGGAGTTAAATCCAGCATGGTGCCAAGTGCGGAAAAGCAGCACTTAAAGCTAGAAATTGCCTATGGAACATCGAGCATGTGGCTACGGGAGACCATAGCCATAACGCAGACAATCGGCCAATTCCTCAAGAAGCCGTACGGGACAAACGATCCGCATCGCATCGCCCTCGAAGTTCAGCACGGACAACGCGAAAATAATTCCTGACACGCTCCCGAAGGAGGGCGCCTGAAGAAATTTGTGTAATTATAGGGAGTTCAATCTGTACATTTAACTGGCTTCGATAGCAAAGTAAACAACAAGCGGTATAATATGAAAGCGGTCAACTGCAAACTTCCTAAACACAAATATTCTTATTAGTAGTGTTATTATTCATCACACAAACAAGACAGGTCACATAGCTTTAGGGACGAAAAAGGGGCACTACTATGACGGACCAGATTTCTGAGATTTTCCGTACGGAGAGTACTACGATTTTTCTCAGAGAAGCATCACCGGGAGAAAACACCTGTGCACAAATATATGCTATTACTTGCGCCGACAGAGATGGCCAAAGACAGCCACATACAATTTAAAAGTGAGCATTGACGCCGCTTGATACGCTGTATTTTCGATTTGATTTTTCTTAATAGGTCTATCGAAGGAACTATGAGACCAAGCGGTTGAGAGGTATCGGACCGTGATAGTTGTTAACGTGCGTATAGGACAGGTAAGCATGTTTGTTCCGGAAAACTGCGCAGCACAAGGACAAGTTATAATGCAGCTGCAAAAAATGGTGCTATACATGCAGATGATGAGTCACCATCTGTCAATTTAAGCCAACCATGCTTATTATTGCATGCCTGTTCCTGTTTAAAGAGGAACAGTTAACACACTCAAACGCACGAGTCACAATAAAAAGCGATTGATAGTCGCGTAGAAGCGATGCAACAAGATGTTGGTGGTATTACTGAAAAATGTAATGCATTTTCTATGCGATCTAATGCTCTCTATATTCGTGCTCACTCTCTTTCCCTCGATGGCCTAAAACTCCTGATGACGAAAATGCGGATTTTCTATCG